>JANHFT010000978.1:60169-74404 GCA_032467955.1 Pseudoxenodon macrops | reverse complement strand
ATATATCTCCTAATAAAAATCACCAACAGTCAATTGCAAAAGGCAGCTTTACTTGCAACACTTACATTATGTGATAATATCTTTAACACCTTCAAAGAACATCTGGCTATCCCAAATCCTTAGGAAGGACTCAATAGGTGCATAAAAATACCAGATCCAGTCTAAACATCTGGCTGACTCTGCAACAAGCCATAATAATAAAATTTACATGCTGCTTTACTCCAAGTGCCTTTGGACAGTTATGTGCTACCTCTCCTCTTATTCTGAGAGGAGGGGAGGGGAGGGTGGAGAGGAGTATCAGGAAACCTAACACCAATGTCGATTTTGATGACCATCCCAACTCAAGGGACAAGGAAGTAGGGACAGATGTGAAACTGTCTCATTGGTCCCTATTTAGTCAATTGCCTTTTAAAAACCTTAGTAGTTATTTTGATGTTATTTGAAAAAGCATTTATACTTTGTACAGAAAATGTAATAGAAGCATATTGTACCTGATATGTGAACTCTCAATTTGGTAATGAAGGAACACAGAAGAAGCATAAAGTCTATGTGTTCCAAGCATGCAAACAAAACAAAACATTGAAAAAAAATCACTCCATTTATTCCTATATGGCCAACTGAGGAATATCATTACATTCTGATTCTCTTGCTCTTTAAAAAGGCAAATCCTACTTGGTTTGCTTGAAGTCTAATTGAAAATTAACACAAATTCACCAGAGAGTTGTTGGAGGAGATTCTTGCTTAAATGGTACTTGATTAAACTCATAACTAAAAGACGCTCAAGGACAAAAGTTTTGAGGATGGTAGTTTGGTATTGATTATGAAGAGAAAAATGTTTTATTACCATTCTATAATTGCCATGAAGAAGTTTCTTAAAAAGAAAAGAAAAAGGAAAGAACAAATGAAATAGGAAATCTGAGGATTCATTGCATATCCTGGCATGGATGACTTGAGCAAAATAATAGCTTTTTTAAACTGAAGAAAAAACTTACTTTTATAAGAGTCTAAGGCAACAAAAACCTCTCTTTTTCTGAGATATTGTAAATTACAGCCGGATATTTATGACTTTTAGCCACTTGCTAAAAGAAAATGGACTGTGGGAAAGAACTGGAACTATTTGATTAGCTCCACCAAATATGTGTGTATACAAAAAGCAGCTGGAGAAGTTCTTTAAATTTCTGTATGGGAAGAACAAATTATCCAACAACTTCTCAAAGGGTAGAACTGGGGGTGATAGAAGCTATTGCAAAAACCACATGGGAAGAATTTCCCATTGAGATATCTCCCTCCTTTGGGTTTGGTTAGAAACTACAGAGACTTACTCAAGAGTCAAGGTGGCACAGTGGTTAGAATGCAGTATTTCAGGCTAACTCTGTATTCCATGCCAGGAGTTCAATCAGGAGCGGCTCAAGGTTGACTCAGCCTTCCATCCTTCCAAGGTTGGTAAAATGAGGACCCAAATTACTGGGGGCAATATGTCGACTAATGAAGGCAAATGTATGTTGTCCCAGAATAATGTTGTACGATCCAATCTGGGTCGGTCACCGGGACCAGAGTTTTGTGTTCCGAGTTTTCAGATATGTGCTGGAACTCATCCTCACTTCTCTGAGGTGCTGACTCTGTAAACCACTTAGAGAGGGCTGTAAAGCACTATGAAGCAGTATATAAGTGCTTATGCTACACTATTCTCCATAGTGGGTGGAGCTAGCATCCAGGCATGGGAAGTCCCTCGTCCTGCTAGCCAATAGGACTGAGTCTTTCAAAGCTTGAGTAGCCCGCCTCCGTTGCTAGGTTACCCACCTTTCACTCAGCCCTACTCTCTAGGACGGACGCATGGATGCCTAGCTCCTCTACTTTGAGACTTTATTCTGCCTTTTTTGTAAGTCAAATTTCTGCTTTTACGAAAGAAACGTGGCTGAGTGCTTAGCACTCCTGGCCATTCGTTTCTGTTGGCTTTTCTTTCCCCCCTGCCTTGTCCTCCGTGCCTGGGGTGGCTCCAGAGCCAGTGGGGTTGTTAACACCCTCAGAGCACCACCGGAGCTATCTACGATCCTTCCTCCTTTCCTTCTTCTCAGCTTTAGCAGGCACGTTCGTAGCGGAAGGCTAGCCTTCCTCCGGAGGCAGGCGGAGTGGCTGGAGGAGCTCTTCGCTCCTGTCGGGACACCTTTGGCGTCCGCTTTCGATTACAGACTTGAGATCCTTTAACAACTGTGTCGCCTGATCGAATCAGCCAGCAGAGCTAGCGTGCTCTCCCTCCGCCAGGGCAGGCTTTGTGGCAGGCCCCCTTTCCCCTTGAGACTACTTTTCGTGCCCTTTTCAGCGACGGCTGCCATTTTGAAGATGGTTTAGTGGCAGGCGCCATTTTAAATGGCCCCTTCAGGCGGTGGGCGCCATTTTGAGGCACAAAAAGAATTAAGGAAGTGCTTCATTGGGGAAAGGGAACCAGAAGGCCCATATCTGCCATTTTCAGCCAGCGTAATTTGCTCAGTGATCTTTGACACTGTTACCAAAGCAGCCTGCTCAGAGGCCTTGCTGGCAAGGGTAGCACTTTGACACCCACCTTATTGAGTTGGTTCCCTAGCAGTTCAGGGGCCTGCCCGACATTAGAGAAATCGTTATTGGATTTAGGATCCACCTTGCATAGTGTTATTTAGTAAAAAATAAGTTTATAGATATATTCTCTTTAGTGATCAGTTAGATATACTGTAATTCACCTTAGATAACTAGTTTAGTTTTACAAAAAATAGAAAAGAAAAGAAGTGAAGAACATTTCATTACCAGTTATGGGGAAATGAACCCAAAAGGAGGCTGGGAGTTCTGGCACCTCCCCTCAGGGTGATGGCTCCTCCACCTCCAAAGCCCACAAGCCCCATATGGGCTCTGGCAAGCGCTCAAAGGCTGCAGAAAAAAATGAGTGCTGCAGGGACAAGGTGATTAGGAAGATCTGCACCCAATCGGCCGCACAAGCAACCTCAGTGGCCGGGGGACACTCTCCCCAACTTGGCCCGGCATCAGACCAATTGTCCCTGGACCACCTGCTGGTCAACATTGATAACTCTCAAGTATGGGGCGGACCTCCCAGAGATTCACCCCCCAACCAGGCTGCCCAATTGCAGGCCTCAGGGTCTCCCCTCCGAGTTAGCCCTTCTGTTGACAAGCAAGTGGCAGCTCCCTCCGCTACACCTGATGTAGAAGAGATGATAGCTAAGGCCATCCAGAAGGGCATAGCTGAGGGCATCAAACAGCTGGGCAGAACATCTGCCCATCATGAGGCCCCAGCACAACCTGTCATGGCAACTTATCAAATCCCCTCAGATTCATCTCCTGATGACTCGGCATCACCATCCGCGGAGCTCTCGGCTGATGAGGAGCAATGGGAACTTAACCTATCAGAAGATGAGGGCATGCCATCTGAACCACCAATGGTTTCCACCCTCTTTTAACTGGCCCTGTTCCGCTCCCTACTCCACAAGGCCTCTACCCTGGCTGACCTTCCATCATCCACTCCCTCAACCAGCACGGCTCAGCCTAAACAACCGTCGCTATTCACGGAACCGACCGCCATGCAGGATGTGGTTCCGGCGCCCCAAATCTTTCAGGAGGCGGTACACAAACAATGGGTTAATCCCATCGCAGGGGCTCAGCCATCCAGCTCCGATAAAAAATTCTTCAATGTTGAGCAGGCTTTGGCGGATGATCTACAACCGCCTACCATTGACACACCTATTGCAGCCATCTATACCAACACAGCCATGCCGGGTGACGCGGCCGAACTGTTGAAGCCGGAAGATAGGAGGACGGAACAGGCCCTGATTAAAACACACCAATCCACCGCTTGGGCGGTCAGGGCGGCCTCCACTGCCTCCTTCTTCACACGTGCCTCTTTGCTCTGGTTGCAGCAGCTCCAAGGCAAGATTCCGGCGTCGGATACCAGAGCACATCAAGATATCAACAAATTAGTTGCCGCTGCTCAATTCACAGCCGATGCAACCCTTCAGTCCGCCCGATTCGCATCCCACACCATCGGATCATCGGTTGTCGCACGGAGGATGCACTGGCTGAGGTCTTGGCAAGCCGACACTCGCCACAAGTGGCGGCTGGTGTCTACCCCGTTCAAAGGGCCGAACTTGTTCGGAGCCTCCTTGGATCCTATCCTCATAGAATCAAAGGACAAGAAGAAGATCCTACCTAACCTCTCCAGGAGGGGTTCCTATAGACCCGCTCCATATCAGCGCTGTTCATTTCGCCCTCAGGAATCCTCGTCTACGTTCTCAAGACCTCGAGGTCAGTATAACAACAATAGACAGAGGCAGGGCAGGGGCAGGATAGACAAGCCAAAGGCAGGCAATACAAACGGCCATTTCGCGGGGGAGCGGGGCGACCTTACAGACGCCCCAGATAGATCTCCCCAGGTTCCTCCCATCGGGGGCCGCTTAACTCTTTTCGCTCACAGTTGGGAGGCGATCACTTCAGATGCATGGGTCCTGAACACCATCAGGGAGGGCCTCTCCCTAGAATTGCTCTCCACCCCTCCAAGGTTTTTCATCCAGTGTCCTTTATCACACAACCCCCACAACAAGCTCCTTATGGATTCGGCTATAGACCACCTCTTAAGTATCCAGGCCATCGAACCGGTCCCTCAAAAACAAACGGGACACAGTTTTTATTCAATCCTATTTGTGGTTCCCAAATCCTCGGGGTGTGTGTGTGTGTGTGTGGAGAGCGATCCTGGACCTCAAGCATCTTAACCGGTATATTAAATACCACCAGTTCAAGATGCACCCCCTGTCGTGCATCTTGACTAGTGTTCGTCAGGGTGATTACTTAGCTTCCATCGACCTCACGGAGGCATATCTGCACATTCCCATCAGGTCTTCCCATAGGAAGTTCCTCAGATTTGCCTACGCAGGTGCTCACTACCAGTACACTGCTCTACCGTTTGGCCTTTCCTCTGCCTCCCGGGTGTTTACCAAGGTATTAGCCGTGGCCCACCTTAGAAACATTCCTGTACGTCTCCAGTGTTGCCTGGACAACATCCTGGTCCAAGCATCTTCCAGAAGTCAGGCTGAGAGGAATGTACAGGTAGTTGTAGAGGTCCTTAGTGACCTGGGCTTCTCCGTTAATGAGGAGAAAAGCCACCTTAACCCCGCCACCTCCCTTCCACACCTGGGCACCATCATTGACTCACTGGAGTGCAGGGTGTTCCTCTCTCAAGAGTGGCAGGACAGTATCATCCAGCTGATTAACAAACTGCTCCGGCTCCGTCGCGTGTCGTTGAGCTGCCTGGCCACGCTCCTGGGTAAGATGATATCTTGCATTTCTATTACCCCCTGGGTGCGCCTGCACTCCAGGGACCTTCAATGGTTTCTCCTCCCTTTCCAGAAGTCTCGAACAAACACCTCCATGAGAGTCATCCTCCCGCCAGTGGTGTGACACTCCCTCCGATGGTGGCTCTCCCCAGCCTTATCGAAGGGCTGCCTCTTCCAAGAACCCCAGAGAATTGTGGTCACCATCAACGCCAGTCTAACAGGCTGGGGAGCTCATGCTCTCTCAGAGATGGCTCAGGGCCTCTGGACCACCACGGAGAAGTCTCACAACATCAACTTCCTGGAACTGTGGGCGGCATTCCTGGGGCTCCGTCAACTCCAACACCTCATGGTCAGTCAACATGTCCTAGTGCTCACCGACAACGTGTGCACCAAGGCACATATCAACCGGCTCAGGGGGACAAGATCACAAACACTGATGCGGGAGACCAAGAAGCTGGGCCTCTGGGCGGAAAAACATCTGTTATCTCTCTCGGCGCAGCACATCTCCGGCACTGCGAACACGCAAGCAGACTGGTTGAGCCGGTCAACGATAGACCAGGCGGAAGGGCATCTCCATCCGGCCATCTTCCAACGCCTTGTACATTGGTTCGGACATCCGGTGATCGACCTGTTCGCCTCTCCAGAGAATGCGCAGGTGCCATGCTTCTTCACCAGGTATCAGACAATGGGGGCGGAAGGCAATGACGCTCTCCGCTGCGACTGGCCCCCCGTCTCCTCTTCGTCTTCCCGCCCCTACCTCTCCTTCCGTTGGTAGTCAACAAGATTTTACGGGAGGGGGCGGAGGTTATCCTCCTGGCTCCGCACTGGCCCCAGAGGCCGTGGTTTGCAGACCTGAAGGCGTTATCAATAGCCACTCCTTGGCCAATCCCTCTATCTCCTCCACCGTTGAGCCAAGGGGCCTTGCTCCACCCCAACCCAGAATGGCTCCGTCTAACCGCTTGGCGCTTGAGCGGGTCACCTTGAAACATCAACAGGTCTTGGCACGTGCCATGGTAACCATTCAAGCCTCCAGGTGCCCCTCAATTGAGCGTATCTACTCGGCGACCTGGTAGATATTTTGCGCCTGGTGTTTGCGACACAGATACTCACCCATTCTTCTTTCCATTGGCAACATCGTTGACTTCCTTCAAGATGGTCTCGACAAGGGCCTGACTCCCAACACGCTCAGATGGCTGGTCGCAGCACTTTCTTCCGTTCTGTCTTGCAGTTCCTTCTCATCTCTGGCGCTCAACCCCACAGTGAAAAGGTTCCTTAGGGGAGCCACAAACATTTGCCCCCCGGTCGTACACAGATACCCGACCTAGCTCCACCCACTATGGAGAAGGGGCGTTGGTTTTACCTGATATGCTCCTTCTCATGGGGTGGAGATAGCATCCAGCCCCACCCTGGTTAGTATTATATAGGCTCTGTTTCTGGTCAGGATTACTTGTAGCCTTTTTCCTTTCCTGTCTTACTGTTACTTACCTCTCCTACCTTTGGCTCCACGTGTCGAGTCTCTCTATTCGGCCTTTGGAAAGCTGGGTAACCTAGCAACAGAGGCGGGCTACTGAAGCTTTGAAAGACTCAGTCCTATTGGCTAGCAGGACGAGGGACTTCCCATGCCTGGATGCTATCTCCACCCCATGAGAAGGAGCGTATCAGGTAAGACCAACGCCCCTTTTGCTCCCTTCTGAAACTGGAGCTCTTTTTACAACCTTGAAGAAGGAAATCTTACTTAGGGAATTTTATTTCAATCTTCTGAAATCCTATCTAATGAAGCAACATTTACCAGGTGAATATCGATAGCAGCCTTCTGCACTTATTTTTAGTAGATATAATAGGACTACAACTCCCAGATATACAAAATGCTGGATTTTCTTTCCTCTTTTTCTTTCCATTTATTTTCTTTCCGTGTTTTTTGCTGGGGAAAGATATCAGCTGGAGAGTGTTTCTCAGATATTTTGTGCAGATGGCTGACTTTCTAAATCAATCTAATTTATCTAATTGAGTGAACAGATCACTCAAAACAATCCAGTAACAATCAATTGTAATTACAGCAAAATCAACTAACCAACTAATTGAAGTCAGCAATATATCAAAAAGTGTTACCGTTTTAAACAAAATGTTGTGCAAAACAGCTGCAGATGGCTTTCCTGGACAAGACCAGTATTTCTTGCATTGTACAATTATACAAGAAAGATTGTCTGAATGCACATTTTATTATGACTTAGTTTTCAGTGCAGTGAAAAAGATAAATTCATCTTTATGTAGATATACCAATAGTGATACCAATAGCCAATGTTGTTATTTGGATGACATGAAGACACTCAGGATGATCACAACTTCTCCAAATATTGGTTAGAAATGAAAGGCTCTTTTGGAAAGCTCTTACTCTTATCAGGTTCTTCAAGTGGGTGGTAGCTCAGCTCCATACTTCCTTCTTGGTCACTTATGGATACCCCAATACTAGGTAGGGCTGCTTGCTGATGTTCTCAGATGTTTCCTCCTTGACCCATCAGCCCAGATGCCTGATTATGTCAATTCCTGAGTCACTTGACAGCAATGTCATCACCTGGGCTTCTTCTGCTGGAGTTTGGGCCTGCTACTCTTGCTGCTCTACTGCTGAACCACATAGTAAGCCCAATCAAGATCCTGTTGCAACGTTCATCTGCTATTTCATTAACATCTTGTCAGGCCCCATAGATCTCTATCGGGACCTTGTCATTCTGGTGGGAGTGGGGAGGATTTGGATTATGCTTGCATGGGATTTTCCTTTGTTCCTTTCTCTGCTTTGATGTATCTTTGGGAAGTTGGGAGGGGGGAAGAATGTGCCTGGGGCCATCTGTTTTATCTCAACACTGGAGGAGGGAAATTGTGGCATCTATGAACTGCCTGTTATCACCTTCTCAGCCCTAAGTTCTCACATCTTTGCACCTGAAAGATGAACTGGACACTGGGAGGGGTTTCAAAAGGAGTGGCTTAACGTAACACTCCAGTGTGGGAATTTCAGATTCTGCCTATTTGTCAGCATTCCAATTAATGCATCCAAAGAAATTGAAACTCCAAGACAGGAACATTCCTTGGAGAAGATGTTTATTGGATAATCATATGTGTTCATGGCACAGCCAGTGAAAGCCAACTCTAAAAGTTTCCGCAGTTATTATGTAATTAAAAGAGTAAAGGTTTCCCTCCCCAGGTGTTACGGGTCACATTGTCCAATCAAAGCAGTTGGCAGGCTCCCTCGACCACTTCTGCCTCCTCCTCCTGCCACCTATTGGGATGGCCTTGGTTCAAATGGGAGAGCTCTTTATTTTGTCTAGGAGACAGTCTAGCTGTTTCCCCCTCATCCCCCCCATAGTGCGTGACAACTATGAAGCAGCATAAGATGGCTTCAGCCAGGTTCAATTCAGAGTTTACACTATCACTGTCTTCCAATAAAAGTTCATTTTGAAATGCAATTTGTTTCAATTTGTTTCAGCTTTCTTGAGAAGGCTGACAAGGCAGGACCTTACAATATCCTGTTCTTTCATCCCTCTACCACCATTCTTCCCCCATCTTTTTCAGCCCTACTATTGTCTAACTTTTCTTTTTCTACTGTTGCCACCACAACTTTGTATTAAAGAGCTACTTTCCTAATACAGCAAGCACTGGATCCTAAGCATAGATCACAAACAAACATGGTTTCAGGTAATTTCACACTCAATACTATGTTCCATACCCATCTGGTGGTGGTTATTATTAATTATCTTATTAACATGTGAGATACGTGCAACTGCTTGGCAACTGGGAAATTGTAAGATTGTGGTGTTCTCTGAGGCTCCTTTTGTTCTTGCAGACATTTAATTGTAAACAGGAGCAGAGTTCAGGTGAACAGGTAGTTAAGATTCTGCATAGTTAGGTGAACCAGCAAATTTCCCCACTGCTGTCCCCACCCCTGCTCATTTTTTCGGAACTGTTTTCTGGACTGTTTTTCTGCATTTTCTGGCTGTTTTTCTTTCCATTTTAACCCATTTTTCAGGTCATTTTCAGACTGTTTTGGGGATCATTTTCAGGGAGTTTTTCAGGCCATTTTCAGGGCCAAAAATGGCCTGAAAAAGTTATTTATTTTCATTTGTAAGAATAACTGGTTCTAGCTTTTCATATGTGTCATCAATGTGGGGAACCTTTTTTCATGATTCTTCTTCTACCTATCCTATTTCTTCTTTATATATTTTTCTCCTGTAGAGTTTTTTTTTTAATCACTTGATCTTCCCATAATATTTTTACTTGGATTTGTTATGCTATAATATCTTGTTCTTCTATTCATTTAAAAAAAAATTTACACTACTTATTTAACTATAATGTCTTGTATTTTCTTGAACGTCTGTGGACTTTAGCACTTAGTTGGACATTCTCTCTCTCTCTCTCTCTTTCTCTCTCTCTCTCTCTCTCTCTCTCTCTCGGTATTGGCTTTTCATTTTTTACTTTACTTTCAAATGTTAGCAGAGATAAATTTCCTTTTTCCTTTAGCATTGGAAATATTTTTTTGTATGTTTCATCTTTCAAGGTTGCCCAAAATTCAGTTACATTTCTTCAGTCACCATATCCATCAAAATTTATCCATTAAATATATTCTTTACTTGCATCACATGATCATGTGACTTACTGCTGATGTTGTATTTTGTTGACCCTACACCTTTAGTTTAAATTATAATTTAAGAAGGAGTTCATTATTTGAGTTGAATAGAAGAACAAAATGTTATAACATAACAAACCCAAATGAAAATATAATGGGAAGATCAAGTGATATAATTCCAAGAAAGCCAAGATGAACTGGAGAAGGAAAATATAAAGAAGAAATAGGATGAGTAATCAGCACCAAGTCATGATTTTCTGACTCAATAGAGCTTTTCCATGCTTGATTGCAGAGTACACGGATAATCTGATTCCCATGTTCTCCATCTAATGATGTCAAAGAGCAGGGACATTTTTAAGTTGTCAGAAGAAAGTATTAGCTATAAACATGGAATTTTCATGGGTGAACTCTACTATTCAGCCCCCTGCTTCATTTGATATACTGAAGGCAAAATGTCATAATATTGTTGATGATATTGTACCTCTAGATGCCTTCCTGACAAGAAGTGTTATGTACTCACAAAGCATACTTCCCCTAGCATTGTTTTGAAGAGGTTAATTGGGTGTCTAATTTGCCATTTAAGGTGTATCCAGAAATTCTGATTGATACAATTTCTCAAACTGTTTTTCCTCTTGGAAATGCAATTGCTAAACTAATTAAATTTTATATTCAAAAATATTAATATTTTTAATAATAAATGGATCATTTTATAATTACTGTCCTGAAATGTCATGTGATGAAGACAGAAATAAATATTTTGAATGAATAAAAGTAGCCTCTTTCTTTTTACTTCATACTGTAAAGGGTGGATGGGTATAGAAAGAAAGAGTATTTGCAACCTGATACCATGGAGTGCTTGATGAATCTTATTTCTGCAGAGAGTTACACAAATGCATTTAACTTGTTTATGGAACAAGTTTATCTTGTCAAAGCTATGAGTTATGCTGTTGAATTCCACTATAGCACACTGTGGCATTGAGAAGCCAGATAACAAAGGAGCATGAGTAATGCAAATCTCTTTCTTTAAAGAAAGACACTGCATTTCCTTCATCCTCTCAACTTTTTTCTCCCTGGTAATATAATTCTTGAAAATGCTTCTGAAATAGCTCCACATTTCTAGGTGATTTGAAAGAGCCATGGCAGCAAGCTGAAAGTTCTTTATTCACTCAGCTAATGAAAACATGCCAATTTGGGCTCTAATTGGAGAACTTGTAAGAATAAATAGCTCTGCTGGATAATATTTACTTGGGCACTCCAGGCAAACACTACCAAACACAAGGTCACAAAAAAAAAGCATCCAGCACAGTTCTTTCTTTTGACCACTTGAATATGGTGTTAAATTAAAAGTAAAAGTAAAATCATTCTCCATCAGTCTGGTTTGTTCTTATATAGTCAATGGTTCACACGCTTGATCCATTGTGGTCTACTTTCTGCTGATGTGAGATTGTTTTCTCTCAGTGTGGTGCTGAAGCAAATAAAAATGAAAGATTTGGACATCCAGATATTAAACTTTGAGTGAATTCTATTGAATCACCTGATCTGAATCTCTGTGAATTTGAATATTTATAGATACATTAAATCTTACTAACAACGTTTAGCCAATTCTTGTGTCTACATGATTCAAATAATTACACATAAATATACACACATTCTTATACTAGATTTAATTTCTGTGAATTCAAACATGTATAGATGCATCACTCAACTAAGTTTTGCCTAAGATGGGACTAAAACTCATGATTTCTCAATTTTTAACTTAGTGCCTTAACCACTACCCCAAACTGATTCACATAAAATATTTGAAAATATATTCAAAAGTCTATAGTTTAAGAAAGACAGTATTCAAAACAGCACGTTACCCTCTGCACAGTGAATGACCTTCCACAGTTGTGTATTTGCAGTATCAAAAGAGCTGCAAATATCCTGTTTGAACACAAGCTACCTTCATTATCTGTTGGAATCACAGGCTTTTTAGTCAATATAATTTTATATGCAAACTCTCTTTGTGCTTTCTGAACTGGCAACATCGAATTCCTTACACTACCCCCCTCTGGCCCTGACCTCTTTACACACCTTTTGCCTGACATCTTGACATCTGGGTGACCTGATCCTTCTGAGTCTAAGTTTGGAAGCTTACTTCATGCAAACAAATTGTTCTTTCTGTGGATATTTTAGAAAGACTGTCGGGGGGACAAAATGGATTGGTTAGGACACTTCAGATTGAAAGAACATTCTTACAACATCTTCCCTTCTCAAATAAACTTTAGAGACTTTATACTTGGCAACATGAATGTTGTATTTATTTCAAAAGTGAACTGCAAAAAATACAAGGACCTTTTTTAGTTAACATTTACCCTCCCCCCCTCTAGAGAACACATTTTCCTAGAAGTCCTTCATCAGCAAAGCAAATCGATTGCCTTCAGGTACAATCATCTTCCATGTCATTTTTTTTCTCCTGCACCCCTCAAAAAAACACAGTAACTGTTTTATTCTGAGAGGTATTGATTTCCTTTATTTATATTATATTTTGTTATTGTACTCACATGGCTTGGCTTGAAAGAACACCTAGTTTAATAAGGAGCAAGTTGGATATGCTGCATTGTAACCATTCAAATAATAAAATAGAACAGAACAGAATGCAGAATAACTTTATTTGGCCAACTGAGATTAGACACACAAGGAATGAACAGTTAGCTAAGCAACACTGTCTTCCTAGTGCCTCCATTCAGGGGTGAAATTCTGCCAGTTCAGAGAACCAGTAGTAAAAGTGCTTTTAAAAAGTTTTTTTTAAAGTTCCCACGATGGGTGGCGCATCCGATTGTCACAGCTGATGAACTTCTTTTTTACTTTTTAAAAGCATTTTTACTACCTATTCGCCCAACTGAAAGAAAAAAAAGCTTATTTTTTTTAAAAGTGCTAACTCTCAGCTGTCTTTGACAATCAGCTGAGAGGAGGGAATGTCAAAAGTTTTTTTTAAAAACTTTTTCAAAGCATTTTTTAAAAAACTAATTATTCAGCCTGTGAGGTTCATGCTTATTGCAGGGGGCATTTTTTGTAAAGTCCAGCTGCTTCTGCATAGTGTGTGAGTCATTGTGTAAGAGTCAGTTGTGTATCTTTTGTGTTATTTTTGTGCAAAGTGTGATAGTTGAGCTCTTTGTGGCTCTGTGAACTTCATGCTTTTTTATTGCAGGGGCCATTTTGTGTGCTTTTGCATTGTGTGTGAGTCAGTTGTGTGGCTTTTGTGTTGTTTGTGTGTGAAGGGTGAAAGTTGATTTTTGAGCTCACCCAATCACATGACCACCAAGCCACATTCACAGAACCAGTAGGGAAAATTTTTAGATTTCACCACTGCCTCCATCCGATTTCCCCCCTCTATTTTTTCCTCTATTCATCTTCACTCCCAATAATGTTGTGGATAGTGTCTAATCAAATTCATTTTATATTTGGGTATTGCATGTAGGGTGTCTCTATGTGAGGCCCTTTTAGAATAATTTGTTGTCATCCAAATCTTTGCAATTCAGATCTGGTAGCTGTAATAAAGCAGCCAAGCATATATGTGGGCATAGAATTAGATATCTTTCTTCCAAATAATGTGATTACTCCTCTTTGTTTCTCAGCAGCAACTTTTTCCCAGGTTTGGGAACTGGATTGGCATTAGAAGAAGCAAGGGGGAAACAACAAAGAACAGTAGAAAAAGAAATAACAAAGCTTCCTTGGGAAAAGAGAAGTTGCAGAAGAACATCCTTCACCTATTTAAAATATTTAAATGCTGCCTTATGATTATGATCATGGGTAGAATAACAACAATTAAAGCAAATTATTTGAATTATTTATTTATGTATAACACATATGAGAAGGGTGTAAAAGGCATCTAGTCAGATGCTACATGTCAGAAGTGGGCAACTTAAAACAGTATATGGCTTTTGAACCTTCTCTACCTCTCCATTTTTTATTTATTTATTTTCCTTTTTGGATCACTATGGCCTTCTGAGAACTAACTTTCATAATTAGAATATCTGAATAAAATGGCCCAGTTTTTCTGCTATTCACCTGCAGGGCATTAAGTATGATTAGACGGTTGCCATGCTGACTAGGTTCTTGTGATTACAAGAATGAGAAAGTGTTAATTTGCTGGTCTTGAAGGAACATTGGTTCTCTGAAATTCCGGGCAAAATTTCAAGCCTTATTTCACTGGAGTCATTACTGCACTGGTATTATATTCCTCATGAACTCACCCAGAAAGAAAGAAAGAAAGAAAGAAAGAAAGAAAGAAAGAAAGAAAGAAAGAAAGAAAGAAAGAAAGAAAGAAAG
>JANHFT010000978.1:42098-60069 GCA_032467955.1 Pseudoxenodon macrops | reverse complement strand
GTATTCATCTGGCTAGCGTCCTTAGTCTGGTCAGTTTCAGCACATTATTTTATCCCCTGGTTAGGACTGAAAAAAAAAGCTTCTAAAACATGGCTGATAGAGAGAAGCAATGAAAAAAGCCTGCAAAGACATAGGGCTAAAAAAAAAGGTTCTTTGGAGGGAGTATCAATGAAAAAAGCCTGCAAACACTTAGGGCTGAAAAAAAAGCTTCTTCAGAGGGAGTAGCAATGAAAAAAGCCTGCAAAGATCGCTCCACTCTTCACTCACCTCGTTAGGTCTGAAAAAAAGCTTTGAAAAAGCTACATTCGGAGTAGAAGATGCATCCAAATTATCAGCCTCTTTTAGGGGGAAAAAGTGTGTCTTATACTCTGAAAAATACTTAGAGTTAGTTAAGGGTCAATGAAATTAAGGGAGGTTGGACGTAGTTTGCTTGTGGCTATGTAGGAATTCTAGGCTGATCCCGCTTTTGACTCCACCCCCAGCTTTTCCCACTCATTCTCCCTACATCAAATATCTCCGCAGACTAATATCAGCAACAACTTTTAAAAATCTACTTAGGATGGTTTGCTAGTCAGAATAAAACCAATCAGACAGACGCATTAATCTACAAAAAGATCATACTCTCAAAAATTAGAACAGAAGTTTTGCAAATGCTAATGGATATAATAGAGATGAAAGTGGAATCATTATAGTAGAATAGATCTCACTGTAACAGAAAATAGCTGTTCTCCCATCACGTCCTTTCTGTGCCAGCTCAGTTTGTTTTTCAAATTATAAATGCTGATTGGCAACATTTGAGCGACCTTTGCTCTCCAGTTCTCTTCTTCAAGGTAGAATTGTACTGAGCAGCCTTCTAAACAGGATGCATTTCCGTAGATGGCTGTCCTCCAATTGAACATTAAAAACATAAAAATTAAAAAAAGATTTACTGAGAGAGTGGATCAGGCAAAAATCTAGCAGTGTTTGAGATTCTGACACAGAGTAGATTTACGCTGATTTGCACACCCTTAAATACAAATCTGAGACAGTTTCCTGAGCATGTAATATTCTCTTTTTTCTATTCCTTTGAACCAATTCTGGAATTTTATTTATTATTTGTTAATCAAATTTGTATACTTCTCCCTCTCATCTAAGGCAACTCTGGGTGGCCACAAGGAGTGAATTAATTCTAAGTGTTGCTTAGTTCCTTCACAGCACCAAAGAGCCTGGAATTTGGATGGTGAAAAGACTCAATCTGCTCAACGTGGAGTATAGTTATAGAAAAATGTGCTAAGCCCCTCAGATATCAGCAGTAGAAGTGGGTTCCTACTGGTTCTATCCAGTTCTATAGAACTGGTAATAACTTGGCGATGGCATCACGGAGCCGGTTCCATCGGTGTCTCCGTGGGCACCGCCATCTTGGATTTCGCTTCTGCACATGAGCAGAAACTAGTTTTCTATTGCTGTGCAAGCACATGTGCGTGCGCTTCACACGCACACACACAGAGTAACCCTGAGCGAACTGGCAACAAAAATATCCGGAATCTACCCCGATCAGCTGCCTACATTGTGCTATCTAAAGCTGATAGCTGAAGAAGGAAGGAAGGAAGGAAGGAAGGAAGGAAGGAAGGAAGGAAGGAAAGGTTGACCATTGACTTCTCTTGTTATAAACTGAAAGCTAGAACAGATTAAAAATCCTGGGAAATTTTTTGAACACTTTCTATAGTATGAAATTGACAGCAACAGGCAGAAAACTGCACCACTTTACTGAGTGGAGATATAAAAAAACTGCTAAAAGGAGATGCTGTTTCTTCCATCATTTCTTTAAGTCAAGAATAAAAAATTTAACATCTTTTCTCCAGTTTCAACTACCTTTGACATCAAATATCTTTACCAGGTTGTACTATCTGACCCATGATATGTCCATAATGATCAGTGATAATTCTACTACAATCAAACTTGGCCATTTCTTCTGTGACAATAGATGAGGAAACAGGAAACCCTCTGATTTCTTTCTTTCTTTCAAAATTTATGTGACAGCCAGTTCCAGTAATATGAAACATTACTGAAATCAAAACAATTCAAGAATGCTTAAATTGGTAGAATGAGAAGTTCAAAGCCCTAATTACGTTCAAAAATCTGTCTTGGAGAGTAAAATTATCTTCCCAATCTCTCCTCTCTCCAACTTGTTAAACATCTTAGTTGAATTCTGAGCCAAAATTTACTCATTTGCACCTTTAACGATGCTGACACTGGAATCATGATGGCATCTGGCACTTGGCTGGCTCTTGCAATTCTTCTGTCTCAGTTCCATTAATTCACTCACTCATTTTTGTTTCTTCTTTAATGCATTCAGGCATTTGGTTGGTATTCTGTCTGTCAGGAGTGTGGGTTGGATTGGGAAAAACCAGTGGAGGTAGGGAAAATTCTTAGCAGTTCTGTCTTTCTCATGAATCCCAAAGGACAAGACTGGTTGGTCACTGAATACCTTTTCACCATTATCATTCATTCATTCATTCATTCATTCATTCATTCATTCATTCCCCTGTGATAATTGCATCTTCTGCTGCTTTCTTCTCAGACCATCTCATTCTTCATTTTTCCTTCTTTTATCTCCACAAGCTTGGCTGTAGGGAGGTGATTCTGTCTCCCATTTCTCCTGTGCACTGCAGCAGTTTCATGTGGAGAGTGAATATACAACTAGCCTGTAGCATTTGCTTATGGTGCAACTACTGCAGATAGGCCAACTAGCTATTTGGTCATGATGCAAAGTGAGGCCAGATGCATGGGCCTCTAACCAGGAATTGTAAATGTAAGGAAGCATAAAATAATGAATAGAAGGTTGCCAACCTGGGTGGGGGGAGCACAAAGGAGAGAGGTTAAAGCATAGTTTGGCCTTGTGGTACTTTGAAGATTAACACATTTATGATTTCATAAGTTTTCAGTTGACACTCTGAGCTTTAGACCATGAAACCTTGTGGCATAATATATCACATTTAAGGTTCCAGAAATGGGAGTCCTTACTGTAACTCATTTTCAACTTTCATAGATTGTACAAATTTAATCTTAATTCCTAATAGACATCTGCAACTCTACAGCTAGTTGAAGGATCTCAGAAGAACTTTCTTAAAGTCATGGACTTTTGTGCAGTGGAGTTTCACATTTTTATTGGTACCTATTTCCATGGGGAACATTAATCTCATTTTGATTTATTTCATTCTGTAATAGCAATAGGTAGAGCTTAGTAGTCAAAATAGCAGCTGGCTCTGGTTTTCTTTAATATTTAAAAAGCCTTTTGTCCATTTTTCACCATATCAGAGAACATTAATCAGGTAAGCCTGTTTATTTTAATCAAATCACCTGCTTACAGGCTGTAATTAAATATTTCATTATGAGCTCTTTCAGTGGAGATCTGCAGAATGATATATTTGGTCTGCTTTTCTTTTTCTTTTTTGGGATGTCTTCCATCACTTTTTTCTCTCTCAAGGTACAAATAAAAGGTGTTTAAAAATTATTTGTGCTTGACAGAGAAAAAAGAAAGTCCCTAATATTTAATGTCTTGAAATCCCACTGTTTTTGGTAATTATAAGATCCCCATGTTAAGACCAGATTGTGTCATTAACTAATTTAGTTTAATAAATTCTCACCTGTAGTTTGTAAATTCATTCATCTATCGCAACATCTTTGCAAGAAGGAGGTATATAGGATGGAGTGGAGTGGGGAGTGTTCAGACTTAAATTGAATGTTGGGGTGAAGGCAGTCTTGTATATTTTCTCATAGCCTATTTATAATTTTGATACATGAACACACCAAAAGCAATAATGGATCCAATGCTTATGCCAAGAATAAAAAATGAACATGGTGGCATAACCCACCAGGAGCTGCTGATACTCTATTTCTAGTAATTATGAAAGTAGATTAGCAAGTTACTAAGGGTGTTGGTTAGAGGCACAATACTTAAAGCAAGCCTTTTAACCATATATTGTTTGCTTTCTTGTGGCATCTCAGATGTTCTACATATGAATTAATATTTTTGATTAATTATTAATAGCAGGTTGGATTTAAGCATATTATTTATACTTAGAAAAAGATATCCACTCTTCAATCCCATCCCTCAAGCCATCTATCCCCTTTTCAAACATATTTGCTAGTCCTTCCTCCCTCCTTCCCTTCCTTCCCTTCCTCCTTCCCTTCCCTTCCTTTCCCTCCCCTATTTCGGTCAGTTAGTAATTTATTAATAACAATATATAGCATTTAGAATTATGTACCACTTCATAGTCCTTTATAGCCCTCTATAAGCAGTTTACAGAGTCAGCATATTGTCCCCAACAAGCTGGGTCCTCATTTTACCGATCTTGGAAGGATGGAAGGTTGAGTCAATCTTCAGCTGGTCAGAAACAAACTGCTGTCAGCAAGCAGTTAGTTTGCAATACTGCATTCTCACCACTTTGCCACCACAGCTTAATTTTCTTTTTGTTATCCATCCTAGGTGTAGTTGTAATCAATCATGAATCATAGCATAATAGCACTTCTAAGTGAAGATATCAGTGAGGATGAATAAAACCAATTGTGAAAGAGGCTACTGTTTCTGCATTATACTTTACATAAGAGAATATATCTTTAAAATGCACTCTACATATAAGAGAAAAAAGAGTCTTTAAAATGTTGATTTTAACATTCTGCATAGTTTTTTTTATAAATTCACATCTTGAAAATACCTAGTCTCTGCACGCAGAGCTCAGATTGATGTAAAAGAAGTAAATTTTTCAACAATGACTGAGTTTTTAATAGAGATGATTGGCTAAGCCTATCTCCAGTGCAAAGTATTCTACAGTTGAAGAGTCCTTGAAGAATTAAGTACTGTAGGGTAAAGGGATTGTGGTCTCATTGCAATTTTCAGATGGAACTCCTCAAATTTGATAGATGGCAATATTGCCTCTTCAGATGAGAGATGTTCACGGAATTGGTTCTTTCACTAATATTTCTAGGACACTAGGAATGTTTAGGGAAGAACACTGTATCAATCAGAAAGACAATATTGACAAGGCAAATGGTCTTAAGGAGTGGATTCCTGAAAGCTTTAATAGTTTTATTCGGTTTTTCAGCACCCTGGACAGTACTTAGTTAACAGAGCTAACAATTTCCCCTAAGAGCAACTTTTATGCTCATTGACAAAAATTGATTATTATTTGGTTTGTTACTCTATTACATTTTCAAAAGGTATGCTGTCTGTATTGGCCCAGAAGCACTGTAGTGAATGAATTCGGTTGCTGAATCAAAGAAAGAAGTTTCTGGTCCAGCTTCATAGTTCATATTTTTGGAGAACTCAGTTTTCTTGTTATCATGAGTCTTTGATTTGGAACTAAGGACCTCTCACATGTCAGAAATGTGAGAATGAATATAAATGAACTATAGTGAACTATAGTTCATTTATAATTTCTATCTCTTCTGTACCAGAACCTCTCTCTCTCTTACTTCTGGACTCAAGGATTTTGTTGGTGAGGATATTTTCATATCCCCTTCTGACATATTCTCCTTTTTAACATATTCTCTGACTCCCTGGCCTCATCTCTTGAACATGGGGAGTCATATATTATGTAGTTTTACAGTCTAAGCATAACCAACTCAATGACTTATGGAAATGGAAAGGCATTGGAGATTTTTTTAAAGTAATGTCCACTGCATCATCTGGAGAATATAAATAACTCCCTAGAGTGTGAATTGGCCATTCCTGCAGGCAGTTCCTCAACTCTTTAGACAGACTTGCAATGATTCTCAACAGTTGCTATGCAGCTGTAACTGACCCCAACATTAACTGGGGAGTTTTGAAAAAGGCCCATAGAAAGATTTAAATCCTTTGAGAACAAAACAATAAAATTTGAACTTTTAAATGTTGTTTTAACATTTCAGGTCTTTTGAAGGACCTTTTATTTCCTTACCTTTCTCTTGAATTACAATCCTCTCTGGTATATTACTATGCTACAAATTTATTATGCTTTCAAATGACTTAACTTTCATTGTTCCTGCAAAAAAATTGTTGTGCTATGGAAGGATTGAGGATCTCCAACAGAAGTACATTAAAAGGACTGACTCCTACCTAAAGTTCTCAAGGTGAATATTACATAACTTTCAAGATGGACACAATTCCCAGATAAAACTCTAGTGTGCAGAGAACAAAGTAGATTTATTAAGTGTTTTAATTTCTGAAGGCATCTCCATATCTTCTCTTTAAAATGTTGCAATAAAAAGAAAGTATATGTTTGAAGAATTTACAAGTGGTGATGAGAATAGATGTGATTCACTGTCTTACAATTGCAGACTTGATGGGAAGTGAAGAAAAGAAATAGAAAATTAGAAATGTACATTTCCAACATTTATTTATTTATTTATTTTTGCAGTCTGCAAAATAGGTCTGCAAGTACATGCCCAATTTCATGATAAACTTTCAAATAGGGATAAATTACTATGTTCAGATATGACACTGCATATTTATTGACATTGTTCCCGAAGCTTGAGCTTAAAAATTCCTTTTTTTCATTTTCTTTTGGAAAATGTTGTTGGAATCAGGAAGTAAAAAAAACAGTTTTGTTTATTATAGTTATTACTCAAAAATTGGAAACTTTTGGAAGTGATGGTAAATATCTATAAAGAATAGAATACATTACATTTGCCATCTTTTATGTTTTATGCTTATATTTTATTGCAATTTCTTTGCTGGGTGGCTGTGAATCACTCAATGTGGTTGACAGTCAGTCAGAATACAAATTTAAATAAATTATCATTATGAGATTATAAACTTAAAATAAAAGTAAAATGAAGATCAAGCAACCATCTCCATGTACTGCAAACATATCTTTTACCTATAAGTCCTTTCCTCAGACCAACTGATTAATCCTGCCAGCATAATTGCAGTGAATATTCTCAATAGCCTGGGACTGCATACATGGCAATATGGCAATATGATTATGAGTTTCAGCATGTGAAGGAGGTTTTGATTATGTAATCCTCAGAATGGAGTTGTGTGATTTAATCAACCATTTTGGCAGAACTGCATTGGTAATCTTGTAATAACAGTGAGACTTGAATGCAATCAGAAATTATTACAGGCAATAATGTTTTCCTTGAAGTTAAATTTCACATGCATTACACTGAAGAGTAATTTTTTAAGGTCATAAAAGGGCAATTATTAAATAAGAACTGAAATGAAAAAGTGTGTTCTTCCACCCCTTCCCATTTTTAAGCATTTCCCTTGTTCAATCTTTTCACATTTGTTTCCTTTGTCAATGGAACTTTCATAGAAAACCTTTACTTCGCTAACTTACTGAGTAAAATGAACAACGGCATTTACATCTGTGCTAGGAAACTCAAGGCTAGGAAAATTATTTAGGTAACACAAAATCCTCTTTATCAAAATTATACCTCATCAGGCTGCAAGGTCTTTCTGTTACATTGTATTACTTCTAGTATGAGAAAACACTGAATGGGGAACATGTAATGAAAGCTTCGAATGAGGATTCATGGTGTAGGAGATGTCCCTAAAGGATTAAGAACAGAGGCAGAAATCAGCAGTCAGACAGTGAAAATCTCTCCAGAAAAATGGGGGATTATGAGATTGCCCACTTGAACGCCAGTATTTCTCACAATGTAGTGTATATAGACATACAGTTCACCAGGTTTTTGTCAGACCTGCCCCAATCCAATCCCTTAGGAAAGAAAGAGCCTTGGCTCCGTTTGGTTAAAAAAAGGGTTCTTTTACTAAATGTGTTGGTTGCAGTAAAATCAAGCTAGCTCTGAATTCTCCCATGGTTGCAAGATACAAAAAAGGTTCACCCACAGCCCTCCCCCTGTGACCAGTCCATTTCCAGCCAGCCACAGCTCACCAAAATGTTTGAGAGCATTGAGGTATTTGGGGGTAATCCACATGTTTCTCAGGGTGCTTGGCTTTGGGATCCTGGTAGGAATAGGATCCAGCTGTTCTGGTCTTTATCACCCATCATTCCCCCTCTCCCAATTTCCCATCATATACACACACAGCTTTACTGCCCTTTCATTCTCCTCTCCCCTTCCAGCCTTTGATGGCAAGATATCTGGGAGGCACCAAGCCAAATCAAGCGGAGTTGACAGTTTCATTTCTTGGTTGCATTCAGAAACCAGTACTTAACTGGTGTTTTTTTTTAGCTATTTGGAATATTTGCAATGACAAGTTTTAGAATGCCAGGTGACTTTCCTTCAATCCTTGGCAAAATAAATAATTTTATATACAAGTTTAATGATTAAAATATATATGTTGTGGGAGGAATAAGCAACAAGATTAGAACATTGGTTCTGAAAAGTTAGAAGCAGTTAAGGTTTCAGATGAAGTTAAAATAAATTTTGAAATTAATTATAAGAAACCTTCTTTTGCTTTTGTTTTGAAGTCTTGGAAAAAAATGATAGGGTGGATTGTGAGGTTTAGAAACTAGAGATAACCAGGAACAACTAAATATTATAATTAATGGAGAATGCTTAAATTTGATTTAGGAATACAAAATGGAGCTACTTCATTTTGAATGATTTAAACGTACCGTATTACTGATGGTCAATCAGTGAACTGTCCAGAAGTAGATTTGATTGGGGCAACATATAAACCAAGTGGGGCCATGATTAAGTGATTAAGCCTGGATTTCAAGACTTGAACAAGATGCAATGGGGTGAGCTCATGTTATTTGCTCCAGCTTCTGCCAATCTAGCAGCTCGAAAACATGCAAATGTAAGTAGACAAATAGGCACCACTTTGCTGGGAGGGTAATAGCATTCCATGTGCCTCGGCGTATAGTTATGCTGGCCACATGACCACAGAAGCAACTTTGGATAATGTTGGTTCCCTTGGTTAAGAAAATGGAGATGAGCAATGCCCCCTAGAATTGATCATGACTGGACAGGGAAAATATTTACCTATATAAACCAAGTAAATAAATAAATAAGCAAACTCCAATGTGGACCTCAAAAGAAAAAGGGCAGGTAACAGACGGCAGATTTAACTGTCATATCTTTGATCTCTAAGGTACATCATCACAATAAGGATTGATATTAAAACCATAATAAATATGGACCTAAATAAATATTTCCCCACTTATTTCCCCTTATTTGCAAGGTAATTCCTTCTTCAAATGTTCAGGGGTAATTCAAAAAGGGGACTTACTAGGAAATTACTTTTCCTGCTAGGCAAAGAATTTGCAGATAGTTATTATCTAGTTAGGCATGTCAAGATAATATTGCATACACATTTCTGCAATATGGCAAATTTTGTACCATCTTCCATTCTTCTATTGCATGTATAGATAGATTGTCAAACCAACCAGAATTTGCAGGAAAGATAAATAATGCGAAAATCAGCAAGTCCAAGTGGATATTAATGTGTAGTCCAGTGTCCCGGTGCCCCATAAGCTTAGCAGAAGTGATGCTACTTCATGCTAATGGATTTCTGAGTCACGTTTTATTTTCCCACAGTGCCTAAAAATATAATTACTTTGGAGACCTTGGATTATTGTGGGAAATTAAAAAGGTAGGTCCTAGCCTTGGAGAGTTGCTGCCGCTACCACTGTTAATAGCTTTATAATCCATTGAAAGAATACTATTAAGGTGCAGGTTCAAAGGGTAATAACAAATGCCAAATATCTCCTTTGTAGGGACACCCTATAACACAGATGTAAATTCTTGTTTTGGAGGGTCCTTCCTGTGAATTTAAATGTCTTTCTTAACTTTTACCACATTAGAATCAAAAACTTTGATTCAATTTGACTGAGTCTTCCCATTAAATCTGCTCAGCAAATTGAATGACCTATTGATCTAAAGCATCACATCGGATCAGGTCAATTTGAATCAATTTGATGATTGCTTTATACATGGATGAAAAAAAAATCCAAATAAAATCAAGAGAATGATTCAAATAGTGGAACTAAACAGAATTTGTTTTGATGCTTCATTGTGGAATGTTTTGCTTTGAAATGATTCGCTACATTGAATAAAATCACAGAAGAGTTGCAAACTGTTATAAAAGATAACCTTAAGGGGCTGATTGCGGATGACAGTTACTATTCAAAAATAACAACATCAAAATCAAATGAAGAATGTTGACAACATTCTGAAAAGCTTCAGAAAGGAATAGATGGGGAAAAACATTTTAATTTTTATTTGTTCTTCCTCATCTCCTCTTAGCCCCCTATTATGCAAAACAAAAAACAAAACAAAAAACCTGCTGTTTGCTGCTATCAGATGTTGTGGAAGTGAACAGATTTTAATTTGGGGCAGATTATTCAGATGACTGCATCTGTTGTTTTTATCATTTGATAAGCAGTCTGCTACAAATCAACAATAATGCGGGTTGGATGTTTGCTAGTTCAAATGACAGCAGATGCCTTGATAGGAGAATATTGAATAGCATACATCAACTTTTCTTTTTTCTTTTTTTGATGTGATTCCTTGCTGTATCCTCTCTGCCATTGAAAACAAATCTCCACAGAATGGGGTGGGGGAGACACACATTAATTTGTATAGAAGCTGAAATCTCTCTTCAACAAATTACAGTTGATGGTACTAATCAAATAATCTGTATGATTAGCCAGTTCAATTAAAAACATATGAACATAAAATATACAAATAGGATTCCTTCTGCATCAACTAACATCTATTTAGTCCAGCATTATTTTCTTCAATACAGATGAATATTTGCTTCTAGGGATTCCACAAACCCCTCCTGAGATATTTCTTCCCATATTAAATGTTATCCTTTTTATTTAGTTATACCATATATTCTATTCCCCCTCAGTTACTACAAAGGTAATTTCCAATCCTAACTGTAATGGGTCACTGAATGGATCTTGTTTAAGCTTATTGTACCTATTTACCGGTAGTTTAGACAACTTTGAAAGTCCTGACCATCTATTCATGCCCAATATAGTGTACGTCCCAATGAAATCTGCAAGATTTATTTGGAGGTTGGGATGAAGAGTCTAGATATTCCTGGATGACATATTAGTATGTGAGGTAGACATACAGACATGCACAAATGCATTTATATAATGGAAGAAAAGCGACTGGTAACAGGAAGTATGGAAAAAATAGAACTCCACCAACATTCTAGTAAATTTATATATAATTCTTTTGAATCCAAAAGCACCCACATAAACCCCACCAGCATCAGAGGAGTGATAGCTTTCACATTGTGCTTATGGACTTTGTGAATCCTTGTTAACTTTCTTTGAAGTAAGCTAGTAAGCTCCATAGGTCCTTGATCAGTGTTGAGGCAGTCAGTGCCTTCTTAGTCTCTCAAGCTCCATATTTGTGACAATTACCCTGTTTGGATCTGTTTCTGGGAGACACGACAAACATTTATTATTACTTCTTCACAGCTTGTCATCTTCAAATTCTCACATCTGAATGAGAATCTTCAGTCATTTTCATGAACGTTTTGTGTGAAACAGAAGGAATATTAGGAATAAAAAGTTATAATAATCATCAGTTCAAAAATGCTGAGCCATGAGCGGAATTCTAAATTCAACATTCAGGTCTCCACTATGAATGTTTGCAAGTGAACATATGGTAGAAATTTGGTATCACCTAAGGTCCACATGTAACATTTCTGATTATTTATAAGATTTGTATACAATTTCAAGATAGATGTATTGTAGGCGCCGAAAAGTTACCTTATCAATGTATGTACTTGCATGTAAGTGTTGTATTGGTCCAGCAAGCTATTAAATTTTGGGGTCAATATTAAGAACAATAGATTTCTAAGTTTTCCAAGCCTTGAATTCATTAAGCAAGTCCTGCTACCCAAAATATCCAAATTAAGATTCTGAGGAGTTGATTAGATAATTTCTGCCCATTTTAGCCAAAAGCTCAGAGATTGTGGAAAACATAACGTTGAATGAAAATATGTTCAGCCAGTAGAACTCCATTATAGATGAGCATTTGAGGCAATCTGAATCCCATTTCACAAAGCAAAAAAGAGGTGGTCTCTAGTGAATTTGTATTTAAATGAGACTCAAACATCTGTGGACTTGGCAGTTTTATATCCCACAAAGTTCCAGTTGAAAGCTTTGGGTGAAGAATGTGCTTACTGGAGCTAAATGCATAACAGAAGAAAACAGATTCCAAATTATATGCAGAAATAAGTGATGCTATTTTGCTGGTTTCTTTGGAGAATGTTAGTTATTACAATGGATATGGAAAATATGAAAATACATCTTAAAACTGGCCATTTTCAGTCCTATCCTTTTAGCATCTCCTTTGCTTTATGGATACTTGTATACTCAGCTGGATATGTTTTCAATATTGTCACTCCATTTAGATCAGCTTTCTTGAGTTGGTTGTATAGATATGCAAAAAGTCAAACTCTTTGAATTCCCAAAATTGTAGTCCCAAAGCAACCAGAAAGACATTCTAGTCTAGTCTAGTCTAGTCTAGTCCATTCTAGACTATGTCTACCATATATTTGCACATAGGATTTGTAAGGTACTTCAGGTATCTTATACCCAACCTGGCACCTTATAATGAGTGCCAGAAACCTGTATTGCACAAATCTGTCTCACAGAATTAGCTGAAGTCTGAAATTCATTTGACCATACTGTACAAGCTATTGATGTAGTCATCATCACTATAATATGTGGCAGTAAATAATTTAATGGGCTGTCAAGAGTTTTAATCTGCAATAACTTCCTTGTGGATTTGCATGTGTGTGTGTATGTTTGTAATATGCATGTTGCCATTTGCAAAAATAGAGAAGGAAACTTCCTATAAACTAGCCAACCACATTGCCATTAAGCATTCTGCACATCGTATTAAGTCAACTATGATCATTCTTTGTTAATTACACGCAACTGATTATACAGCTATGTATCTGTACCACTTCTTTTAATAAGCACAGCTGTTTCCTGTCCAGATTTTGACTGGAAAATTTTCCCCATCTCTAATTTTGACATAGTACACTTGCAAAAACTCCAGAGGGCTCTTTGGAGACATGCTGTTTAATGCATTTTGACACATGGTGTGCTAGTAGACCTTTGTTTAGCCTTAAACATTTCTTAATGACATTTCATTCCCTATTAGATAGATCTTTGACTAATGCATTTATAACATAATTTTGGAAGAGCAGGGGGTAAAGCTTGGACATGGAACAAAGTTTGAATTATATTGTTGTTTACAAAGGTTAAAGATATTGAGCACACTTGGGATTCTCCGAATGACAATTATTGTGATGGAGCAGAATGTATAGTATGATTATAGTAACAGATCGATGATTTTCCTTTTGGATGGTGCCTTCAGTCTACACCAGGGGAGTCAAACTCAAGGCCCTGGGGCTGGATCCAGCCCATGGGGCGGCCTTGGAAATAGTGAAGGTCCAGCCCGCAGTGCCTCTGCCAGAGAAAACAGAGCTCAGGAGGAGTGCATGCAGCCCTCCCGAGCTCCATTTTCATTGGCAGAGGGTTGCAGGACGCCATCACAGCCAAAAACAGAGTTCGGAAGGCCGTTTTCATTGGAAGACTATTTGAGCCACCACAGGCGCCCCCGACATGAGTGACATTGAGCTGGCCACACCCACTGGCCATACCCCTTGCCCCCCCCAAGGTCAAACACAATCCTGATGTGGCCCTCAATGAAATCTAGTTTGACACCCCTGGTCTACACTATACCTTTTTACAAAACCTGCTCTAAAGCTCTCCAACTACTGATGTCACCTGAAGGAAAAGGCTCCTTTCAAGCATATCCTATAGAGTGAGATTAATGGAAAGGGCTGAAAAAGGAATCAGAGCAGAGCAAAGCAAGTTAAATGAGCATCTTGTTTTGGTCTAAGGCGCTGTTATTGTTTGGATCCTCTTTCAAACACATACAAATACAAGACTCAAATTGCTAGTTTTTATGAACCAAGAATCCAAAACTAAGAACAAACCATGGTTTCAGATTCCATCTTCCCTGAAAAAACAAATAAATTAAGATAGCTGACCCATATGAAGCAAAAATAAACCAGATAACTGTAGAATTACACTTCTCAATTACACTTAGTCACAGATGTAACTCAATGGAATGATCAGAACAGCAAAGTAAGAGGAAGAATAGAAGCTTCAGCCCATCCACCAATTTTTCACTTTCTATGATATTTGAATTTAGCTATAATCCACATTAATTTGGGGGGAAATATTGCATCTATCTCAGACAAAAAATATGTTCAATCTGGGATTTTTTTATGGGATGTGCAGTGGGGAATGGAGATTGAAAAAGAGAAAAACCACAGACATTTTCTCAAGGCAACATCTTATCTGAAAGTTTGGCTCAGCTCATTGCCATATAATAGATAATTTGGTTTTCTTCTTCCAATCACTTTTCTTAATCAAACTTAACACTCAAAGATAAGGAAAAGGAAAAGCAGTGTATGTTCAAACCAAATGCCATTTGTTTTATTATTATGGTTCATTGCACAGTCAAACAGATGTTCAGATTGGAATTGGCATTTTTATCCACCTATCAAGTTCTTCCAAAGGACCTGGGATAGGCAGATGTTGATGTTTGATATTATTATTTTTCTCAGAATGAAGTAAGCCTCCCTCTCCACTCTGTAAATAGCATGTATCCCTATCATCTACCAGTATGTATTTTTATCTATCTATGTCTCTATCTATCACTATATGAATATCTATATCTGTTCAACAAACCTTCAGAGTTGAAATTATGTCTCTGTCATGATAAGTTGACCAAGTAACTTGGTCACCACAATATGAAAAAAATGTTGAGACTCTAGAAAGGGTGCAGAGAAGAGGAACACAATGATTAGGGGATTGGAGGCTAAAACATATGAAGAATGGTTGCAGGAACTGGGCATGTCTAGCTTAATGCAAATAAGGACTAGGAATGATATGATAGTAGTCTTCCAATATTTCAGCAGCTGCCACAAACCCAGGGGTGGGTTGCAACTTACCTCGCTGCCGGTTTGCTTCCTCCCACACGCGCATGCGCAGTGCAAAAAAATAATTTAAAAAAGGCTGAAAACAAGATGGAAATGCATGCATAGTGCCGAAAACCCAGAAAAAATTCAACCCCCCCAAAAAATAATTTTAAAAAAAGATGGTGGAGTCCATGGACCAGAATTGTTTCCATGATGTCACTAGTGGCTTACTACCTACTCTATATAACCCACCTCTGGGGTCAACCTATTGTTCAAAGTACCTTGAAGGCAAGACAAGAAGCAATGGATGGAAACTGATCAAGGAGAGATCCAATCTAGAAATAAGGAGAGATTTCCTGACAGTTAGAACAATTAATCAGTAGAACAGCTTGCCTCCAGAAGTTGTGGGTGCTTCATCACTGGAGGCTTTTAAGAAGAGATTGGATAACAATTTGTCTGAAATGGTATGAGGTCTCTTACTTGAGCAGGAGGTTGGACTAGAAGATCTCCAAGGTTCCTCCCAATTCTGTTATTCTGTTAACTTCTCTAAGGTAATTAGACAAAACAATCAGCAATTGAACATCAATGGAAATACATTAAATGTCAATAGATAATTCCCAAAAAAAGTAGACCAGAGAAAAAGAAGATGTAAAAACAATGCTATTTTTTGGAAGAAGGATAATGAATTCACAAAGAATGTAGACAAAGCTCGTATAAGATAACAGAGACTGATCTTGACAAATACATTTTTTGCCACAGTGATGACATCAATCTCTTTGTCAAAGTAAGGAGACAATGCAAGTACTTAAATGAAGGACTTTACGTTTCCATAAAATGTCTCCCAATCTCAAACTTGTCACTTAATAAAACCAGGAATTGGGAAGAAAATGCAGAGAAACAGGTTCTTGACATAGCTTGCTTTAACTTTGAGCAAGCAATGCCAAAAAAAAGCAAGTGACACCTGTACTTCAGCATTTCTTAAACTTCGGGTGTGTTGGGTGAAGAAACCAGCTGTACTTTTTCTGTAGCATATGATGTAGCCTGAGGTGACCTGGTCAGTGCTACCTGATAAAGCACAAGAGATTGTGGGATGGAACAAAGCAAAGCAACATGATCAATGTGCTTCATTGTTAGAAGTGAGATGGCTGCATTGCGTTATGAAGCAGCTTGGAGGGGGCATTTTGCTCAACGTTTCATAGCCACTTCTTAGAAGGCTTGCACAGCCCTACTAGTAAGTGCTTCTAAGAAATATGTGCTTCTGAATGGTGGCAATTATTCAATGACCTGAGTAGATACTTTAGCAAGAAGACATTGAGAAAGCTACAATACGTGTTATTTCAACACTTGGCTTTTCTAAAACCTATTGACAGAATTCTGCTAGCTACAACATCTTGTAAAAGAGGGCCCTGCAGATGCGGGAAAATGCTAGGATGATGATGATGAAGAAGAAAACATCTTGTAAAAGCGTCACCAAAAATGTATACAATAAATAGCAGAATGGCAGAGCTTCCGGGATATTGTCTGCCAGCTTTCCCTGTCCAGTTCATTGCATGTTCTGACCTTGACAGGAGCTATCAATCTATCAAGCATCTTTTCCTTCCATTGTCTACAAACATGTTCATTTGCAATGCTCTCAATTGTCTCTTCTGGCTGCATGCATTTATGCATATAAAACATATGGGAGGATCAGACCATTTCAAGTCAATGATGCTCATATATTCATACATAGCTTGCTCTGCCTTGTTTATTTAATAATTGGCTTTTTAAAGAATATAAATAAAAAAATTGAAAACATTGAAAAAGTGTTGTATTTAAAATATATTACTGATGTGTTTTTTTCTTAATATGTTTGTATGAATGTGTACTTGTTGCATTTTTGGTCTTTGGCCATTCCATATTCCTCCATTTTAATTTTGGACAAAAGGAAAGAAAGGAGCAAGGTCAATGTGTTGTAGCTATTTTGAATCACTTAATAGAAAGATAAAAATAAATAAATTCCAAGATTGTCTTGTCCAAGATCAGAGGATCTCTCTGTGGAGATCCTATTATCACAACTCTTCTCTAACGTTTTATCTTGGTTTTGGAAGGTTTAGTGGATATGATACTCTAGAGCAGGGGTTGCTAATCCCTAGGCTGTGTACTGGTACCAGTCCATGCAAGTAAATGAAATTTCATCCACACATGCACAGAACTAGGTAGCATTGCTTTCCATGGAACCTGCCCTGGTGTCCAAAACATTGGGTCTAGGGCAACTAAGTCTGGGTTATCATTAGATTAACCTTTGTTAGGTCCAAAGTCTGCAGTTTTCACAATATAATGAAACAAGGGAAATTAGTTTTTCCATATGTAAAATGGCTCTGTTTAAAACTAAATCTAATCAAATTTACATATAGTTTCCTAGGTCAAACATACCAGTTTTGGAGTTTCTATTGCACACAAAATTTCCCTCCCACAATACAATTAAACATGGGGTATGAAGAGGATTTTTGAGTCCTTTAGCAAGATCTACATTTTTGACATTTATTATTAAATTAGTATGTTTCTAAGCCAAACCCACAGCTGTAGCTTAAATTAAGAAAAGGACAAGCATACAACAGAGGAACTGATGTTTTAGTCTAGACCAGAGGTGTCAAACTCAAGGTCTGGGGGCCAGATTTGGCCCATGGGGCCACCCTGGAAACAGTGAAGCCACGGTGACTGCCAGCAAAAATGGGGCTTGGGAGGGTTGCACACAGGTCCTCCTGAGCTCCATTTTCACTGGCAAAGGGTTGCAGGAAGCCATCACAGATTAAAATGGAGCTCAGGAGCCCATTTTCACTTGTAGAGTACACGAGTGACGTTGAGCTGGCTGTGCCCATCCTGGCCACGCCCACTCTGCCCCCCCCGAGGTCAAACACCTGATGTGGCCCTCAATGAAATTAAGTTTGACACCCCTGGTCTAGACAGCATTGATCTTTTGTTTGAGAACAATAGTGTCAATAATATCCCAAAGGTGCTTTTTCAAGAGGCAACTGGACTTGAGGACATTTTGCTTCTCATCCAAGAAACTGCTTCAGAATGACTTCAATGGGG
>JANHFT010000978.1:23714-38162 GCA_032467955.1 Pseudoxenodon macrops | reverse complement strand
AGAAAGTCCAGTTGCCTCCTGAAAAAGCACCTTTGGGACAACCATGACCTGGATGACTGAGAATCTCTACAGACTTTAATTCTATGGCACCTTTCCCACCAATTCTTATCCAATCCAGGGTAAGAGAAATTTCTTTACAAATTATTTTAATGGAGAAAATAGACTGGGTAGAATAACATGTGTAGAATGCCATGTTCTTTCATTATTTACTTATGAAATGGCCAAGCAATCTCTATGGATGTCAAATGTTTCCTTTGCAAGATTCTGTTAATGTAACTTTGCAGTAAAGTAGAATTAGTTCATCTGGACATGCTTCTTGCCTGGACTACCTTCCAAGGCTGACATCGGCTTTGCAAATCTGGAAGGACATTTCTCCCTCACCATCTTTACAGACCAAGAAACTGGGGGGGGGAGCCCTTCCGAGATGTGGTTCTTTTTTCCTACCTTATATGACAGATTAACTCATCTGGCTTTGGCTTTTATGCACCTTGAGTTCATGTAGAGCGAGTCTTGGGGGCTGCCTTTTTCTGCTTTCGCTAAAGGGGAAAATGCTAGTGAGCCCTGCTATTTTTATAGGACATAAAAAGAAGCTTATCTGGAATGTAGGAAATGAAAAGGCTATTTCTCATTTTTGGGTGTTGCTAATGACTGACTGCCCTTCTCTTTGTTATTTTCTCAAGCAGCCATTAACCTTGCTTCACTCACCATGGCACTTTTTCATCTTCCTTTGTTTTGCTTTCTCTGTTCAATACCTTGGTTTAAGAATCTCCAGGGGCAGCTGATTAATGAACCTTCAATGTTCCATCTTAAGCCCAGAAATGGAACAGAAACTTCCGAGTTTTATTTGATCTGGTGTAATTTACAGCTACTGTCTTCCTATTTCAAGGTGTGTATGCATGTCTCGCTCAGTATGTGCTCCTGAATAATAATAATCACAAATACATATACCCTGTGAGGCTAAAGAAAAAGTGTTAACACCATTATAGAGATACTATTTGCCATTCAGAAGTCACAGATCCAGCTTTATTTTTGAGATAAATAGCAATAGCAAGAGCACTTAGACTTAAATACTGCTTCACCATGCTTTACAGCCCTCTCTAAGCAGTTTAGAGAGTCAGCATCTTGCCCCCCACAATCTGGCTCCACATTTTATTGAGTTCGGAAGGATAGAAAGCACCTTGAGCAGGTCAGGATCGAACTGCCAAACTGCTGGTAGCTGGCAGCCAGCAGAATTAGCCTGTAGTACTGCATTCTAACCACTGCACCACCACGGCTCTTGAAAACATTGAAAAGTGACTCTTAGCAATAATCCATGTTCTATATAGATACATCTCAGAGGACTTACCTAGATTTTATGACATGGAGTTTAATGACATGCAATGATATAATCACCATCAGATATTTTGGTAAAACCTTTGGATCTTTTTCCAAGCCCAGTTCAGAGTCTGATGACCAAACAGAGCACAACCTGTGCTCCTTATTTATATTATTTGGTTTGCAGCAATTTCTTTTTCCTTAGACACCTATTTGCTATTTGGAGAGCAAAAAATCTCTTTGATCGTACACTCCACCTTACTTTCAGTAAATATACAAGGGACACCAATAATATTATAGAACGTTTTGAAATGAACTCAAACAATTCACATTTACAAGGTTGCTATGCTAAGTAGAACATATTTGTCCTTTGGATTTTTCTCAGCTGAGAAACTGGGTTTGCATGTATTGTGGAAGATACATTTGAAAAATCCCAAAGTTTTAAAGTATTACAAATATCAGTGATCAGACTTAATATCTGTGAAAGTGAAAGAGATTGTTTATATCTACAGGTAATCCCAATTTATGACTATTTGCTTAATGACAGATTGACTTACAACAGCACTGAGAAAAAATAACTTATGGCCAGTTCTCCTACTTATGAGAACTGCAGTCACTTGCCACTGCAGTTGCCTGGCAATTGACATCTCTTTATCATGGGTGGATTTAGGTAATCACAATTTGGAGATATTCTGACAAGCAAAGTCAATGGGGGAAGATGGCTTAATAACCACAGTTTGATGTCTATGGAGATTGTCAGTCATCCAGGTCATGGTTGTCACAAAAATGCTTTTTCAAAAGGCAACTGGACTTTCTTTGTTTTCCTTGAAGATGTTTCGCTTCTCATCCAAGATGCTTCTTCAGTTCTGACTGAATGGTGGAGGATGGAAGGATTTATATTTCTTGCAGTCTTCTGGTCATTAGCATTCTTTCTGGGAGTCATTGAGGTCCCTTGGAGGTTTATCTGTGCCCTCAGGATCATCTGAATAGTGCAAATTATGCAGGACTTTTTGGGAATTGCTGAAAGGACTATGTTGTAAACAGAAGATAGGTGGTGTCATATCCCTCTGTGGAGAGAGGGCTGTTCAAGTTTAGACTCAGAGAGAGAAAGAGCTAACAACCAGGTGACTGCAAGGAACATAAATCCTTCCATTCTCCACCATTCAGTCAGAATGGAAGAAGCTTCCTGGATGAGAAGTAAAATGTCTTCAAGGAAAAAACAAGAGGGTCCACATTTGCCTCTTGAAAAAGCACTTTTGGGACAATCAAAGATTGATGAATTGGTTCATCACATTTTTGTACTGCCTATCTCACATAAGTGGCTCTGGACAGCATGCTTAATGACCGCAGCAAAAATAGTCAAAAAATTGGGTGTGACTCATTTAACAACCCTATTGTTTAGCAATAGAACTTCTGGTTCCATTTATGGTCATAAGTCAAAGAGCACCTGTAGTGAGAATGTTTGACGTTTTGCAGGAATTGGTTGAAAGAATTGGTGTCAGTACCCAGGAAGATATTAAACAGAGCTGTTATTTCTTCTAAAGAATGATCCAAATATCTTTCCATTATTAAGAATGACATCTGCCTTGATCAAAAAAAGTGGCAAGAATTTCTGCTTTTAAATTAATAAACACTGCATCATAAGAGTAACTGAAAGCTTCATAAAATATGGATGTAGAATGCTGCTGATAAATGATTAATGTAGAGGGCTATCCCAAGTTTTGCTCCTATTACTGTAATATATATTTTTTAATATAAAAATAAACATTTGTCATATAATCCTACTGAATCATTAAGATTAATAGAATGGTGCAATTTTCTAAACAGCCATGTCAGTATTTCAAAGTTATTAAAAAATGGATTAGAAAAGTGGCCCATCAAAAATGCCATATGCAAGCTCTTTTTGATACAGTTTTCTTGTTTTGTCATTTGAGGTCTAAAGCTCTCATTCCAGAAGATGAATTCTTATAGTAAGTATGTTTGATAATCACACCATTCATTCTAGAGGAAAAAAGCTTGTATGTTTGCTCTCCTCCCTTATCAGCTTGAACCAGAGGGAAAGATTAAGTATTTTTTCGAGATCACCTGGTATCCCAAATATGGGAGGGAGCATACTGCTTCCTTATATCTATATCTATATATCTATATATCTAGATAGATAGATAGATAGAGTATATTCAAACTTACATTTTACTGATAAAGAAATAAAGGGAGACTAGTATAGATCCATTTCAAGCTATTTAGCTCTCATCAGCTACCACACCCTTTCTGGGATTCGAACTTTGCACTGCTTGCCTGTTAGGCATTGCTTTTAACCTCTTAGCCACAAGTTCTCCTCCCTTATCAGCTGAACTAGGGGAGGTATTAAATGTTTTTTTGTCAAACCATACCCATATTTGGGTATACCAGGTGATTTCACACACACACACACACACACACACACATAATGTGGAAAAAGATTTTTAGAATTTTTTAAATTCTAAAAATTTGGCCAACCACTGCTTTCAGTTTTCAAACATGACTCATGTTTGAAGTGTTTTATTTTGATTGGAAATATGACACTACGATGTACAGAAGAGCAGTCAATCAATTTATAATTATATATTCCCTGCAGGTAGCCCACATACTGTAGCAAATATTTTCTGTGGATATCTTAGATTTCCATCATAGCTTTACAAGGTTGCTTCTTAACTTTCTTCTGCTTGCATTTAAACTAAGCATTTAGGAATGCATTAAACTTTTCAGGAGACCTATGTTGCTATGATCTTGTCTTTCAAGTGCAAATATATTTAGCAGCCTTGCCAAGACTAAGGTGGCCTGCTGTGCTGGGATTAACATGGTTTAAAAAGGCAATGCAATTAAGACAGAAGAAGGCTTCTGCTACCCTTAAACCACTAATTCAAACTCTATACAAGTTTTTTCCTCCTGTCAACCTGATCAGAGGGTTAGGCTGCTGCAAAGTGGGCTAGTTTTGAATTACCGAGGGCAAGGATAATGCAAACGCAATGGCATTGTTTCTGTTTCCTTTGCTTCAAAAGAAATGGCCCTTTGCTAATTGGTACTGAAAGTTAATCTAGTTCAATTTGTTTGGGATTTAGAGTAAAAATATTATTATTTTAAAGGAAACTTTTGACAGGTTAACTTTTAATGCCTTTCCATTAGAAGTCCCTCCACCAAAGTAATTCACTTTCTGTTGCATTATTTACAAGTCAGTTTCATAAGGGAAAGCTTCAAAACCCCTTCAGGCAATAATAATATGTTCCTCACTGCTATCGACACAATTTGTTCTGGTTAATTGCTTGTCTATTCCCATCGGGTAAAAGCATCACTTAAATGAAGGGTAAGTACCTACTGATACATTTCAAGGATTGTAGCGAAAAATGAAGACAATGTGTAGATGTTGTTAGGGGCCTCCTTCCAACAGCTGTCATCTGCACGGAGCCAAAGTTGGAAGAAGGAGGAATAGTGAGAAAGCAGATGCAAGGGATATACACATTAGTCTCTCTCTAATCCATTTGTTTTGTACATTTTTATCACCTCCATGTCATCAAACTTCTTTATTATTGCGAGATTAAAAGAAAAAAGAAAAATATATATGTGTATGTGTATGTACTTATTTCCCTAATATAAATCTAGCCCATATCAACATATAATGTCAGCTGCAAGAAAGCAGGCGCTGGGACAGAATTCAAAAATACTTTATTATTTATTTATTTCATGTTACCTATGCACAAGAATCTGATCTACTAGTGATCAATGCAAATTGATGCTAAAATAAGAGTCAATGGAATTCATTGGCTGGGCTGGACTTAGGTCTTTCATGGGAGCATAGTGACACTAAACTGATGGCACATTTGACCCTGCCCTCAGACTCAGTTTGGTTATCGCCTCCATGTACACATATTATTCCATTGTGTCAATATTCTGGGAAATTTACTACTGTGTTTCCCCCAAAATAAAACAGGGTCTTATTTTCTTTTGACCCCCGAAATATGGCCTTGGCCTTATTATCGGGGTGGTGTTGTCTTATTGTTTTGGGGGTGCAGGGGGCGGCAATTGTGGGACTGGATGTCCCCCCCCCACCGCCACCTCATGCTGCAAGGCTTGTTCTGTAGTTGCATGCACAAACTGTAGCACTGCCACGAGCTTCATCAAACCGCCATAGCTGGCGTCCTGCCACTTGTGGCTGTGCCGGTATGTTGAACCTTGGAGATGGGGCAGGGCGGGCTGTGAGACATGCATTTTACCAGAGTCTGGCTTCTCTCTGCCACTTCCCTCTCTCGACTGGGATTTGCAGGAATACTCCTTGCAATGGAAAGAAAAATTCTTGCGAGTGCAAGCAATTAACAACTTCTCGCACTCACGAGAAGTTTTTCTTTACATTGCAAAGTGTTTCCCAGCACAGACCGGCTGAGAGAGAGAAGCGGCGAGCTGACAATCTCTGGTAAGATTTGGGGGTGGCAGGTGGGGCAGGGGATATGTGTACATAGTTGGGGAAAGGGTCTTATTTCAATGCATGCCCTGAAAAGCATATATATATGTTACAAATTGAAAATAATAGTACAGGTAATCCTCAATTTATGACCAGTCACTTAGTGACCAGAGGTACAGTGGACTACAAACAAAAGCTACGTATAACCCAGATTTGAAGTTCTGACATCCAACCCTCCTGGAAATCACATACTGCATTTCTGGCACTTAGCAATCAGACCACATGTGTGGGCATTTGCTGTATTCCATAGTCACATATCTGCAATTTATGATGTTTCTGCTGGAAAAGGGTGTTTATTTCCCATTTATAGCATCAAACACCTGCAAAAGGAAGCAGTTGCTTTGGTAAAACAAAAACACAGTATCCTTCCTGGATATCTTCATCAGCAGAGGAAACAATGGCAAATTAGAAATGCAAAACTATTGAGAAACAATCCATACTAAGTGCTCCATTACCAAAGTAACAATGCAGTCTCCCAAAAGAGGAGTTGTGTGAGAACATTATTCAGATGAGAACAAATGTAGTATAGCAATCTAAAACACCAGTAAAAGGAAACTGATCATCTATACAGCTTCTTCCAATGAAAAGGATACCTCACAATTTATCAAAAATGCCTAGACACTCAATCCACTATAGCACAATGAACACAAACTATGAAAGGTTCCAAATGAAGAGACTCTATTATTTCTTCCTTCCCAATTAGATTTATCTTCATTCCCAGTCACCTGGAAGCTGCATATCATCATCTCCATATTATGTATACACACACAAACCAGAGGTGGGTTTCAGCAGGTTCTGACCAGTTCTGGAGAACCAGTAGCAGAAATTGTGTGTAGTTCAGAGAACTAGTAAATACCACCTCTGACTGGCCCCACCCCCATCTATTCTCTACCTCTTGAGTCCCAGCTGATTGGGAGGAAATGGGGATTTTGCAGTAACCTTCACCTGGAATGGGGAGGGAATGGAGATTTTACAGCATCCTTCCCCTGCCATACCCACCAAGCCAAGCCACACTCACCAAGCCACGCCAACAGAATTGATAGTAAAACTTTTTGAATCCCACCACTGACACAATCAGGGATGATATTTGGAACACTGACACCCATATCTGGAGTATACCAGATGACAACACATTGCTTTAATATCTATAGAAGAAAGAAGTAATCTATATACATACAAACACACACTCAAGATGAGGGAGTGGAAGAAGGTGGTATGATCACAAATAGCCTTGCTAAAAGTACAAAACCCATAAGTTGCCATCTTAACACATCTCAACACATCAACCCAAGTTGCCACTCATCACACCAGATGAAAAGATACAATATGAATATCTAGAGAATAATTAATACTATTATTTTAAAATTATTTTTCACTTCCTCATTTTTGTCTCAAAGGTCAAAATGTATGCAGAGAGGAAGTGAAAATTAAAGAATTTGCTTTAAATATCAATATCCAAACTCCACTGGGAGAAATAGGACCATTCTCTCCTTTATGCATAATTATTTTTGAGAGAGAGAGAGAGAAATAACTTTGAAGTGTATGTACAGACATTTCTCAAAAGTTGGAGAGAAGAGATTGTCACAGGCTTCTGTGATTAAATCAGAAAAAAAGACCAGATGACATAAAATGTTCTTGTACTCACCCAAAATGTCTTCTCCAGTACACATCGTTGTCATCAGCCATTCAGTTGTGTCGACCTGACCCTGGGCCACTCTATGGATCAGAACTCTCCATGCCCCTCTCTTTCCCACCACCTCCTTAAGATCTGCCATGGTCATCCTGCTGTCCTCCTTTATAGCAGGGGTGTCAAACTGGTGGCCTGTGGGATGGATGCATCATGGGCAGGTCATGCCCACCCCAGCTCCACAAAGGGGAAAAATGTCATGAAATGTCACATGACAGCAATGTGATAACCATGAGTTTGACACCAATGCTTTATAGTGTCCAGCTAAGGAGTACTAGGGTGGCCCTTCTCCTTTTTCCACTGATCCTTCTCAGCATGATTGACTTTTCGAGTGAATCAGCATGACATGACCTTTGTTTGGCAATCTTGGCTTCAAGTGATATTTTTTGTGACGTTTGTCTAGGACTTGTTATTTTTCAGTCCGGGGGATGCATAATAGTCATATTTAGCACCACAGTTCAAAGGACTCTTTCTCTGCCATTTTTATAGTTCACGTTTTGTAACCATAAGTAGCAATTGGAAAAATTATTGCAGTAATAAATCTGCATTTGGTTCGGAGGCTGATGTATTTACTCTTTCAAATGTTATTCATGTTGGACATTGCAATTCTTCCAAGTGCTATGCACCTTCTGATCTCAGGACTGCAGTCAACATATTGGTCAAATTTAGAGCCCAGGAAGATGAAATCCTTAACTATTTTGATGGTCTCCTTGACAATCTGCACTTTGACCGATGTGGTTTCTGCAGCTTTCATCTTTGTTTTCTTGATGAAGCATGTTTTTCACTTTCATCTTCTGTCTCCATCTTCTGTTCTTTCAGTGGCTGCCTGATCAGAGTACAATAATTGAAAGAGTGGGATGTGGTGTGGTGATATTCCCAGTTCTTTAAAGCAGTTCAAGAGCCTGTCATGGTCAACCCAGTCAAAGGCTTTTGTGTAACCAATGAAGCACATGTAGAGGTCAATCAATCAATCAGAATAGAGCTGGAAGGAACCTTGGAGGTCTTCTAGTCCAGCCCCCTACTCAAGCAGGAGACCCTGTACCATTTCAGATAAGTGACTGTCCAATCTCTTCTTAAAACCCTCCAGGGATGGAGCAACTACAACTACAACTTCTTTGGTCTTCTTTGCTTTTCCATCATCAACGTAGATTGCTGATATGACCATCTTGCACATTGTTTTCAATTCATGATGGTTCTGACATTTTGTCTCCAAGATTGCAAAATGTTTCATACCAGAGCAGAAAAGGGGTGGTGGCAGAAATAACTAAAAGGTCAAAGCTAATATTCATCCCTCTAAATGAGAGCTAGTTTCAAGGCAGATATAATCAGGAGGGTACTCTTGTACAAGATGTGCAAGAATGGAGTGGCATTCAAAGACAATTGTGTCTTGATTATTATTGTTACAAGTGGATGTATATGCTTGCCATTTTGCTCCTGTTACAGTGGTTATTTTGAAATCCTTAATTATCCCTTGAAAGTAGCGGCTGAATGAGGAACGAAAGCCTTATCTGTTTCCAAAGCATTCTTCTTTTCTAATGGAACTGTTTATTTCCTTTTTCAGTCAAGCCTGTACATGAATGGAGCAAATCCTAATTTAAGTTTATTGGATTTAACAAAGGCATGTAGGAAGTGCAAGGGACAGGAACTTCCTCTTTTCAAGGCCTTCTTTGTAACGGATGAGGTAAAACTTGAGATGATTTGTTAATGTTGGACCCATCTGCTTTTCAGTTTGGTAGGATAACTCCAGTGTGAACCTGGAGAGAGAGAAAAAAGGAGTTAATTCAGCATCTAAACAAACAAACAAACAAACAAACAAACAAACCCACTCTGTGTTCCTTTCTTTTTATTTTTCAAGGGTTGTCTAAAGTGTACACATAAAGAGTGATTTTGTATTATATCTAGAGTGATTGAGAAGAACCAGAGAAGAAAAACTCAGCTTCACTGAACAGATTCACACTTTGGAACTTCCTTAAAAATATAAAAAAGATGTTGAGACTCCAGAAAGAGTGAAGAGAACAGCAACAAAATGATTAGGGAACTGGATAAAACACATGAAGAACAGTTGCAAGAATTGGGTATGTCTAGCTTAATGAAATGAAGGACTGGGGTGACCTGATAACAGGTGCTGCCAGAAAGAAGAGGGGGTCAACCTATTCTCCAAAGCACTTGAATGCAGGAAAAGGAAGCAATAGATGGAAACTAATCAAGGAGAAAAGCAGTATAGAACTAAGGAGAAATTTCATGACAGAACAATTAATCAGTGGAAGAACTTGCGTCCAGAAATTGTGAGTGCTCCAAAACTGGAGATTTTCAAGTGGAGATTTGTCCAATGAAATGTTATAGCGTTTCCTGCTTGAGCAGGGGGTTGGACTAGAAGACCTCCAAGGTCTCTTTCAACTCTGTTACTTTGTTAAAAGTTACATTTCATTTCATTACAGAGCTTGGAGGTATGTCACAGCTCTCTTGCCGCTAAAAGTCTTATTTAGCAGTAGGTTTACTCATGAAATACAGTACAATTAGATTAGGTATTTTATAAGAATAAAGAAGCAACCCATGTACACAAAGAAAGTTTGCCTCCTGCAATGCAAATAAGTCTTTGTCTTTATAGGTTTATCCCTATAGTTTAAACAGAGTGGCATTTTTTTTCTTCCCATTTTTCTAAGTTAACAGATACTTGGCTGTTCTCATGATTACATTGATATACCTGATCTTGATAGTCTTGATACACCTGACCTTGTTGCACTGATTTTAGTGATCTTCATGCACCTGGCTTTGATGCATCTGACCTTTGTTAGCTTTGCAGATTTGTTCTAGCCTTGATACTACAGGTTCCTGCCTCACCAGCTTGATTCCTTATACATTTGTTATACACTGGTAATTTGCATGCAAATTGCAAGGCTTTAGCACAGTCAGGAAGGAAAGAATAAATATTCTGCAAGAGACTTTGGAGAATATGGAATTAATTCAGTGCCAAACGGCTGCTGCAGAATAGAATTTGGTAGAAGAGCAGATCTTTTCCTCAGTTTTCCCTATTCTCTTCTGAATGTATTCTGCTGGATTAAGATATCCCATGGAGTGAATCAGAGATACACGGAAGAAGTAGAAGCCTGCTTACATTATCTTTTAAGCAGCTTTATACATTTTTTTTAAACTCCTGTTTTGCCATATGTGAATGCTTTATCAGAAATTTGCTGGTAATAAAGAACACTACAGAAATAGAAAAAAAGTAATTTTATTAGTTATATTCACAGTTATGTTTTGACCAGAAGATTAGAAACTCTGTTTCTTGTTTTTATACAAGCCTTTCAAAATATTTTTCCTGGATTTTAAAAAAAAAGCATCCTTGAAGAGTATAATTTATGCTAGGTCTCTGGCATAGGAAAATTCTCCTTGTTCCCCTCAAAGTAGGTACAATAATTTAAATATAAACTTTTTGTATTGTTATAGCAAGGTTCTACCTTGTATCCATGAACTGAAAGTATACACAGCACGCCATGGTTCCTTTTTGTATTTTTTAGTAGAATACACTACTATGGAATAGGTGGGTCGAAGTAATTAAAACTATTCAATGAGTTTCAAGATGGATTTTAATTTTCTTTTTGTAAGGAAAGGGAAAAAAACTGGTGGGAAAGAAGGATAGGAGCTGGAATTTGTAAAAAGACTAAAAAAAGAAAAGAAATGACAGATGTGGGTTTTGTATCTATTTCTAAATGCTTACTCTAGCAAAACTGGTCTAACATATGATCTGTTCTGATGCAGGAAACTTCTTGTATCAGTCACTATAATGAGAATGGAAAGCTGCCTCATATTATGAGCTGTAGAAGGGATCATGCCAATAAATTTCATCTCAGGCCAGAATGAAGCAAAAAAAAGCCATTGAGGCTCTTGCCCAAAATCAAGAAAAGCGAATACTGGCAAATCACTTTTGTCTAGAAAAGCTGTAGAATAACCACTAATTCCTAGGATAAATGTATACAATATTTGGCAGTTGGCATGAATGTAAGTGCCTTCAATATACAGTAGAACCTCTGGTCATGAATGCTTCTGACCACAACCAAATCCCGTTGCGATAAAAAAATTATCATTTTTTTCCCCACAGCCGATTTCCCCTTTTACACCATTTTTTCGTAAGCGCTAAATTTCCTAAATTAGCCTCAGGTCACGACCAAATTGGGTTGTTAGGGAATGAATTATGGTTGTGACCAGAGTTCTACTATACTTAGAGGATGTTGTTTTATAGTTTGATTCTCATCTGTTTCTTGAGCAAATTATTTATAAATACACTACACAATTGTTGTTTTATGCTTTCAGTAACAGTGGTATATCAAGATTTATTTATTTTATTTTATTTTATTATTATTTTATTTTATTATTTTATTTTATTTTTTATTTTATTTATTTTGTCAAGCGTATATATGATTACAGACAAACTATAAACATGATTGTGAATACATAAAACGTATAAGCATGGTTATGAGTAGATGAGATGGTTATGAATACATGAGGACATTAGGATAGGGATGGTAGGCACACTGATGCACTTATGCACGCCCCTTACAGACCTCTTAGGAATGTGGTGAGGTCAATGGTAAACAGTCTAAGGTTTAAGTTTTGGTGGTTTTGGTAAGAAATCACAGATTCAGGTAATGTATTCCAGGCATTGGCCACTCTGCTGCTGAAGTTGTATTTTTTGCAATCAAGTTTGGAGCAGTTTACATTAAGTTTGTATCTATTTTGCGCTCATCTATTGTTGCGGTTGAAGCTGAAGTAGTCACTGACAGGTAGGACATTATAGCAGATTATTTAGTGCGCTACACTTAGGTCAGATTGAAGGGGGCATAGTTCTAAATTTTCTAGGCCCAAAATTTCAAATCTGGTGGCATAAGGTATTCTGTTGCAAACAGAGGAATGGAGGAATCTTCTCGTGGAATATCTTTGGACATTCTCAATTGTATTAATGCCCGATATGTAGTGCAGGTTCCAGACAGAGGAGCTGTATTCAAGAATTGGTCTAGCAAATGTTTTATATGCTCTGGTTAAAGTACAATATTACCAGAGAAGAAGTTATGCAAGATTAGGTTAACCACTCTTAATGCCTTTTTGGCAATGCTGTTGCAGTGGGCTCTGGCATTTAGACCATTAGAGATGAGTAGTCCAAGGTCCTTAACTGAGTGAGGATAGTCAACAAGGTCATGATCATCTAGTTTGTATTTTGTGTTCTGATTATTTTTGCCAATGTATAAGGCTGAGCATTTGTTGATTGAGATTTGCAGTTGCCACTTGTTTGACCATTCTGATATATAGTCAAGATCTTTTTTAAGGGTAGCAGCATTGTCGGTGGTATTGAATAGTTTTACATCATCTGTGAAGAGGACACAGTTGCTTTTAATATGATTGCAGAGATCATTTATGTAAAGTATAAAGAGAGTTGGCCCTAAAACGCTGCCTTGTGGGACACCGCTGTTAACAGGTACAGGATTTGATAGAGCACTTCCTATTTTGACCACTTGTTGCCTGTTTGACAGGAATGTAGTTATTCATTTGTGCAGGGGTCCAGAAATGCCATAAGATTTTAGTTTTAGAAGTAGTTTGTTGTATACTATTGAGTCAAAGGCTTTACAGAAGTCTATGTAAATTGCATCTATTCCTTTGCTTGATGTTGATTGGCCTAGCCTGTAAGAATGAATTGCTGGCATATGCAGTTCAGCCATTAGGGATGGTCTGTCAGCCCTTTGAGGCATTTTGGACAAGTAGTAACACTCTTAGTAGTACCCTTATTGTAAGGTTACAAGTATAGAATCTTGTGACTCTAAAACCAATTCCCCCTGCCTTTACTTTTATTTTCCAGAAAACTAGGGAGAATCCCTTCAGAGACATTTTCATGTCCCATTTTCTTTAGTGGGTTGAAATACCCTTTGCATGGTGGTTGCCTAGACTGTAGCTCTTCCTCCTATATCCCAAGATCATTCCCACAGACTATTAAATAATCATAAAATATGAATGAGGAGGGGGAAAATGTATTAGTTGCTATTAGCACTACCATAAAGTGGGGGTAAGGGATGCTCCACTTTATATAGCACTTTGTGGGTATATTGGGTTTCTTTTAAATTAGGTCAGGTTTTTCACATAGGTTTTGTTACGGTGAGGCCATCTGAAGAGCTTCCTACCCTGGATTCTTCATAGATTACCACAAAGCAGATAATTACACTGCCTGAATGTAAACCTTCAGATGTCCTAAGTGTATTTCTATGAAAATGAAGAAATGCTTACCATTGACAGAATTTCAAAACACTGAAATTATCTGCATTGAATTTCACAGATTCAATTAGAGATTGCTGTGGTTAATCAGCACTATTTCAGAGAAAAGGCAATAGTAGATTACTATTGGATTCTTGCCCTTTGCTTATTGAACAATGTGCAATGTCTTCTTTTAAATAATATACTGAACCATAGCAGAACGGATCACATTAGGACTTAATGTCAGTTTATAGAAAAAACTGGAAACTGCAATACATTGATAAGTGAAATGAGACTCTCTTTTTAAGGACTAAAATTGATGGAATTATGAAAGTCACATGCACTGTCCCATTAATTTCCCTTCATTTTAACCTTACATGTTTTCCTTTGTCTCAAGTTTTCCAGAAACATTTTAGCATTAGCTGTTGTATCAACTAAAATGAAAATGTTTTAGTGAATTTCTAGCAAAAGCTACATTTGAAATGTTATACAAAAGTTTATATTCAGAAACAATCCAGTCACAAAAGTCTATGCGAGCATGGGAAATCTATCAGCCACCAAGAAAACTGCAGGCTGTTTCTACATTTTTAGCACTTCATTAAAAAAAATGAGAAAAGGAATTTTCTTTAAGCAAAACCAATTTCATATTCAGAACTGGAGTTGATTTAGTTAATCCATTCCTACAGCCTTGACAAATTCTTTCTGTAAAGTTCAGATT
>JANHFT010000973.1:123503-133765 GCA_032467955.1 Pseudoxenodon macrops | reverse complement strand
CCTGCTTCTCCGCTTCAGTTGGTGCCATGAAGCCCTGAGGGGCGAAAAGGTCTCTTCCTGGGCAAAGTCCTTCGCAGCCAGTGCCCTGCCGTCCTGACCCGCCTTGTCTGCCCTCACCAAGGAGGCTCCTGAGAACCTGGGCAGCTCGAGCTGCAGCCGCCTCTTTTGCTTGTTGCCATCCTCAGCCCCCCCTAAGGTGGACTGCCACTGCTCATGGCAGCTCTGCAGATCCAATTCCCGTGAATGGTTGCATGAAACCAGGGCGAGAGAACTCAGCCTGCCGTGTCCTCCCCCTCCCTCCCCGCAGTCCTCCAGACCCGCTTCCTGGAGGAACCGGAGGACCAGACGGTGGTTGCCGGGCAGAAGGTGGTGCTGTCCTGTGTGGTGCTGAACTACTCCGGGATCGTGCAGTGGACCAAAGATGGCCTGGCTCTGGGAATGGGACAAGGCCTCAAAGGTGAGATTCTCTGCTCCTCCCACCACAGGGCATCGTCTCTGGAACGCCAGCTGCCCTCAGAGACGGGGCAAAAAGACCCTTCCCCCCCCTTCCCAGCATCAGCCAGGCCCCTTCCAAGCGCCACCGCTCCAGCACAGAGCGCCCAGGATGGATCTCTTCCCGCCCCCCACAATTCATCTGCCGCCTCTTATTAATTAATGTGGCAGTTTCCCGTGATTTTTTATTCTGCAGACGTCTGCCTGGCCTGCTTTCATTCCTCACAAGTGATCATCCACCGTTTAAGGCACTTGAGTTTTACACCAAGGTGACCCAACTCAATGCAGGAGGAAAGGCTGCTGGGAGGGCAGGGTGGCTGCGCTCCTTGCCCCGTGTTTCCTGGGGTGGGGCAGTGTGCTGGGTGGGGCTATTGACCCCTCTCATCTCTTGGCCACTGGGAATGCCCCCCCCTCTCCACACACACACACGGTTGGGGAGGTGAAGCCCTGAGGACAAAGCTGACCTCCAGCCATTAACTGATGTGGCCGGAGCTACCTTCAGCCCAGACCTTGCGGAGGGTGCAGGTGTGTGTGTGGGGGGGGTGCATCCCCCAGATCTGCAGTGGGGACAGGGCTCCCCTGAAGACCCTAATCCTCTCGTAGTTGCTACAGGCTACAGGCCAGTGGCAGAGTTTGCAAGTGGGCAGCCAGAGGCTTCACCACGTCCAGGCAGGGCAGGCCAAGCAGGAGGGAGGGCAATGCCAGCTGGGCACCAGGCCCTGCTCTCTGCTGCGCTCCTGCTCACCCACCTCTCTCTTCTCAGCCTGGCCACGCTACCGGATCATTGGGGCAACAGATTCCGGCCAGTACAATCTGGAGATCACCGACGCGGAGCTCTCTGACGATGCCTTGTATGAATGCCAGGCCACAGAAGCTGCCCTGCGATCGCGCCGTGCCAAGCTGACGGTCCTCAGTGAGTGTTGGGGGGGGGGAGTTCCCTCTTGAAAAAACACAGCTGCAGCCCCAGCAACCTGGTCCCCCTCCCCTCCCGCTGCCTCCCTGCCCCACGTTCTCACATTTCCTCCCACCGATCCCTTGTTAGCAGCTGTTCCTGGCCAGGGAGGCTCCCGGGGGCTCTGGCTGCCAGAGGTGCCTGTGCTTTCTAAACAGTGTGAGGAATGGGGGTGCCTGTTGTCTCCCCGTTTTTCCCATTGGGGACTGGAGGGTCTGCACAACTGTTGGGTCCCCAAACCAGCCGGGCGTCTGTTCAGGATCTGGGCTGTGACCCCGCAGCTTGACTTGGCTATGTCTGCTTCCCTGGCAGTTCCCCCTGAGGACCCGGTGATTGACGGGGGCCCTGAGATCTTGCTCCGTGCCGGCACACCACACAACCTCACCTGCCGAGCACAGAACGCAAAGCCTGCGGCCACAATCCTCTGGTTCCGCGATGGGTTGCCACAGTCCGAGGCCGCTACCGCCACGGTACGCTGGGTGACATTGGCGGGAGGGCTGCTTGGGGTCTGCACGCACCGTGAGGGGCCGAAACCTACCATGGAAGCCACGCAGGATCTCTGTCCGCAGAACCCGCTGCCCCCCAGGCCTATCGGACCTCAACTCCCCTAATTCCCAGCAAGCGTCTCTCGAGTGCTAGGAGGCATTGCAGGTTTCAGCCTTCTGTGCCTGGAGTGCCGTGTGCGAAGGGTGGATCCTGCTCAGCTGCAAATGGGTTTCTCTCCACCACCTCTGTCCTCCTGGGAGCGCTTCCTTCCCCCCTCCCCAATTCCTGATTTCATTTCTCTCCACCAAAGTCCAGAATAACCTTCCCACTGGCAGCGCTGCCGGCCTCCTCGCTCTGGCGAGGCCGTTTTTCGCTCATTAATCCCCAAGCAGTTTATGGTGTGTTGACATTAATTTGGGCGACTTCATTGGGCATTTAATAGGCATGGCTGAAACGTTTTGGTTCCAGGCTAATTTGGAAGTGATGATTGGTGCAATTACCCCCAGATTCGGGGCAGGGCACGGGAAGGGCTGCTGCCACCCGGGCAGGATTCTCTGCTGGGAGTCTTTCTAACAAAAGGCTGCGTTGCTGCTTCAGTTCCGATGCTCCGTGCAGAAGCCTCCCCTGGGGACACCAGAGGAGATTCCGGGGTGGGTCCTTCATGCATGGGGGCGAGGCGGGAGGGGCCGCTATTCACCAGGGTGCAATGCCCAGCCACCATCCGGATTGCAGGGAGGGAAGCTGCCTATGGATCAGCCTTTCTGACCGGGGACAGAGTTCTGATGGCTCCCCGGCTCCCCCTGGCCGTGTTCCCAGGCTTTCCGCTTCTGTTGCCTCTCCAGGAAGTCTTAATGGACGGGAAGAGAGAGACCACCGTTAGCCAGCTGCTGATCACGCCCACTGACCTGGACATCGGGCGAGTCTACGTCTGCCGTTGCAGCAACGATGCCATCCCTGCGGGCAAGGAGGCCTCCATCAAGCTCAACGTTCACCGTAAGGAGAGCCTCTTTGGGGCATGAGGACCCTCCCTAAGCGTTTGGTTCAGAAGGGGCCCTTCCTGGCCACGGAGGAAGGGGAGGAGCACAGCTGATCCGTTGGGCGTGGCTTGGGGTCTGGGGAAAATTGGAAGAGAAGAGACAGCAAAGTGTCCTTGTTGAAGCTGATTAATATGTTGGTTTCTAAATTCACCCTGGATGGGACGATGACCAGCTGGTGTGACAGCCTAGTTGTAGACCCCTTGGCAAAAGAGGATGCCAACAGTATTTGCATGGCGGGTGCCCAGGAGGAGCTTGATGGGGGTAAAGAAATCTGGGGGCACTACGCGATCAGATCAGAGAAAAGGCAGCCATCGGCCACGTGACTGTTAACCATTCCTTCTGCGTGGCAGACCCTCCAACGGTGACGCTGTCCATTCAGCCACAGACGGTGCAGGAAGGAGAAAGAGTCACCTTCACCTGCTTGGCCAATGCCAATCCGGAGATCAAAGGCTACAGGTGAGTCAGGCACTGGTCAGGTGGGAAGGTTGGACCTCAAGACTCTTGCCTGCTCTTGCAGGGAGGTTCCTCTGACTCCCCGAATGCTTGGCCTGGTGGGATATCTCTCCTCCAACCCTGCCAGGTGGGCGAAAGGTGGAATGATGATTGAGGACGCCAAGGAGAGCAAATACGAGACGCAGGTGGATTACACCTTCTTCACGGAGCCCGTCTCTTGCGAAGTGCGCAACGATGTGGGCAGCACCAACGTCAGCACCCTGGTGGACGTCCATTGTGAGTGGGGGGCACAGCTGCCAAGGCCGAGATGAGAGGGCAGCCTTTCTGGGGAAGCCACACCTCCCCCCTGCAGCCCCTCCCACTTTCAGCCACCTGGTCTCCCCTTGGGCCTTTGAGGGAAAAGGGGTGACTCCCATGGCATCTCTTACCTTGCTCTCCTCTGCCAGTCGCTCCTCGGATTGTGGTGGATCCAAAGCCCCTGACCACGGACATTGGCTCAGACATCACCTTGACCTGCGTGTGGACTGGGAATCCCCCGCTGACCCTCACCTGGGCCAAGAAGGAATCCAACATGGTGCGTTCCCTCCTTGCTCCAGAGGACCAGATTTGGGGGTGGGGGTTCAAGGGTTTTTTTCTTAGGAGCAGTTCCAGTTTGGGATGGGCGTTGAACCCATGTCTTAAGTTAGGTTGCCTCAGGAGGGGGGCGGGGAAGGTGCTGCCCCATGACGGAACCGGACCCTCTTTCCCCCCACCAAAGGCGTCTTGCATCCCTTTGCGCCCCCAGATCCTTGGCAACAGCAACCAGCTGCACATCAAGTCTGTCAAGCAGTCCGACGCGGGGCTGTACGTCTGCAAGGCCATCGTGCCACGGATTGGGGTGGGCGAGCGCGAAGTGGCCCTCTCTGTCAACGGTGAGTGGAAGCAGGGGCGCCCCTCACCAACAGGCCATGGATGCAGGCAGCAGCTGCTTTGTCTGGCCCTTCCCAGAGGGATGCGCCCCAGGGAAGAGGGGAGGCTCACTTGCCTCTTCTGAGTCTTCTGCTCTCCTAACCCCTTTTCTGTCCTCTAGGACCGCCCATCATCTCCAGCAATTCCGTCCAGTACGCTGTGCGGGGCGACCGAGGAAAAGTGGAATGCTTCATTGGGAGCACGCCGCTCCCCGACCGAATCGTGAGTTCCCATTAAAGATACTGGCTGGGAGCAGGACCTATTTAGGGATCGGGAAGGAGGCCCGCCTGGCTGCCTGGTGGATGGACGGATGTCAAGACTGTTTCCTCTTCTCCCTGGAAGGCCTGGGGCTGGAAGGAGAACATCTTGGAGATGGGCACCTTGGAGCGCTACACCGTCGAGCGGAGCAACACAAGGGACGGGGTGCTCTCCACCCTCACCATCAACAACGTGATGGAGGTGGATTTCCAGACACGCTACAACTGCACCGCCTGGAATGCCTTTGGTCCACAGACGGCCATCATCCAGTTGGAGGAGAAAGGTGGGCAGTCAGAAGGGGCAGGGGCAAGCGCCAGGGAAGGCCTCTCACCAGGTTGCATCTGCAGCAGCTGCCCTTGTGCCCCAGGGAAGGCCAGGAATGGGGGGGGGATTGGGGGCTGTGTAAATTCAGCGGTCACCTTCCCATGCCGGCCCCAGATAACGTCCTGCCCTCTGATGCTGCTGGGTTTGAAGGCTGCCATTGATTCGGACTTAGCCTGGTGGTTCCACTTGGCTTTCCCTCTTAACAGGGCTGGACCTCCCCCTCTTTACTTGCCCTGATCCCCCCCTCTCCACAAGGAGATGGTACGGCTTTGACTTAGACATAGAGGGACAAAGCCAGAGTGTACAAGCTGGATCGGTCCTTGGAGAGAGCCTCGTCTTCTCATTGAGTCCCGCTCTCCCTTTCGCAGAGGTTCTGCCAGTGGGCATCATTGCTGGTGCCACCATTGCAGCTGGTATTTTGCTCATCTTCTGCTTCATCGCGCTGGGATGTTTCCTCTACCGACGTCGCAAAGGGAGTGAGTGTCTGGTGTGCGATGGGTCATTTTGGAACATGGTCTGCTTTAAAGAGGGCCAAGCTGGGGGACTGGTCGCCACAGGACAGTCAACTGGTATTTATTGAGCGGCATACTGCTCCTAGCTGGGGAAGCTCCATTTACTCATTTGGCCAAAACTTGGCTTCTCTGCCCCATTTGTTTCTCTACCTGCCTTTTCGAGCCGAGCCTGGGGAGCACCGTCTGCTTCCTGGGCACTGAGGTGGCACTTACCTGGGCCCGTCAGACGAGACCTTGGAGTTTCTTATTCTGCTGGGGAAATTGGTCAGGTGCTCCTCCGATCCCTCGGCACAAGAACCGTCCCTCGAGGGAAACGTTGCTTAGCGCTGGTGGCTCAGCTCCAGAGGTCCCTGGGGTTCTCCTTCTGCCAGGAACCCAGAATGGGATGGATTTTGTCTCCTGCCCAGGCCGAAAAGATGTTACCCTGCGTAAGCTGGACATCAAAGTGGAGACGGTGAACCGGGAGCCCCTGACGCTGCACACAGACCGCGAGGAGGACACGGCCAGTGTCTCCACCGCAACGCGGGTCATGAAAGCCATTTACTCGGTGAGCGGCCTCCCCACCCGGCTCCCTCACCCCAAAAGCCTAAGGGGGCATCTGCCACTCCTTCTTGAACCCAATTGCTGGCTGGGTCAGAAGGCACGCAAGTGGTCTTTTCACCCTCTTGAAATTACGGCTCGGACCGCGGAGACGGCGGGGCTGTTTGTGGCTGGGAAGGTGTTGAGGGTTGTGGGTCAGAGCTGGGGAATGCGTCCGGCAGGGAGAGAGAGATCAATGGGGCAAAGAGCCATGGGGAGTCTGGCAGGCTGCTGGCCTAAGACCAACTCCCCGGGAAACCGCTGGGTCGTAGGGGTTCCTCAGGACGCCCTCAAGAGGGTAATAGGGACAAAATGGTACTTCGGGTTGTTGTGAAGCACGACAGTCAGATATTGCGTGGCTGAAATTTGGGGTCTTTCTCTGCCCCCCACCTGCCCCCTGCAGTCCTTCAAGGACGACGTAGACCTGAAGCAGGACCTGCGTTGTGACACGGTGGACACGCGGGAAGAATACGAGCTGAAGGTGAGAAGGAGGCTGCTGGCCCCAGTCGGAGAGCTTTGGGCAGCCCCCACCCCCTCCCTGTCGGGCTGGGGCCTGCCTGCCTGGCAGGGAGGGAGGGAGGGTGTTTGACAGCACCCACTACCGAGGGGCAGGCCAGGAGAGGGGAGGAGTTGCCGGCCATTGCCTGTGATGGAAGCTGGAAGAGTTTGAGCCCTTTTCTGTGGGCTCCCAGGGCCCTCAGGGCTATGAAGCAAATGAGCCTGACTGAAGGGGTTGCCTCAGAAAACTGCCCCTCTAGCCAGTGGCATCTACAGCAGCATCCACACACTTGGGGGGGGGCTCCCACTTCCAGGCAGAGCTGTGGTTCTGGAGGGGGTTTTCCTTTCCACTTTTCATTCGTTGTGCTCGGCAGCGATTGTGAATCTGCCACTTCAGCTGCTGCAGCACTTCTCTCCTTGTTGGTTGCCCAGGATCCCACCAATGGCTACTACAACGTTCGGGCCCACGAGGACAGGCCGTCTTCCCGCACGGTGCTCTACACGGACTATCGCACCCCTGGCCCTGCTCGCTACGACGGGCGGCCATCTTCGCGCCTCTCCCATTCCAGCGGCTACGCCCAGCTCAGCAGCTACGCCCGCGGCCCTGCCTCTGACTACAGCGGAGACCCAGTCCCGGGACCCACACCAGGCACGGCCACTGCCGACACGGCCAGCCAACTCTCCTATGAAAACTATGGGGGTCATTCGGGCTTCCCCCCGAGTGCCGGCTATGCCACCTACCGCCTAGGTTACAGTCAGCCTCCACCGCCCACCCTGGACCGGGCGACCTACGATACATACGACCCCCTGGGAAAGTACACCACAGCAACCCGCTTTTCGTACACTTCCTCGGACTACGGGCAGCGTTTCCAGCAGCGCATGCAGACTCATGTCTGAAGTGGGCGTTGCATCCTGGTGGGGTGCAGGTACCTCATGACTGCCCCCTGATATTCAGGGGGCTCTTTCCCTCTTCCCTCTTCCGGGCCTCTTTCCAGGCTGGACTTGTGGACAATGCAGAGCGTGGCACCTGCTGCCCGGCTGAGGATAACGTGGTGGCCGCCGGTCCAGCTGCTCTTTTACGATTCCTCCCTTGCTGCTTTAACAGTCTCTGGCAGTTCTTTTGTGAGGGTCCAAATTCTCCATAAGCCCCTTCCTCAAAGGCTCCCCCTTTCCTCTTTGTAAAGACATGCAAGTGGGGAGGGCAATGAAGCACCCACAGAGCAGTGATTATCTCCCTCCTGCCTCCTTTGAGGCTCATTCTCCACCTTACCCGCAGAAGAGGCATCCGTTGGCAGCCCCAGGCAAAAGTAGCGGGCAGCCTCCACTCATGGCACTGCGGGCACTGAGGCCCAATTCGGTACAGGGAGGCCTAATGGTTGGAAGTAGCCACCAAGTGGGGGGCATCCGTTGAGTTTTAGCCCTGGTTTTTTGGAGAAGCCAGGGTCAGGCCGGCCTCAGGTGCAATAGGTGCCTCCTGAAAGCCCCTCTTAAAAGAGAGGTGTTTGCACTTGGGGCAATGCTGGCTGGGAATGATCAGAAGCCCCTCGTGGACCCCTTTTGGCTGAAGGCTGATTGAATGAAAGTCCTGCCCAGCTCGGCCACAGCTGTGCATCCTGCAAATTGTGGTACGAAATGGACTCCTCCTCCCCCCTCCCTCTTGCAGGAAGGTGTTCATAAAACCTGCAGCCTGTGCGGGTCCAGTTGTGGGAGGCAAGATGGGGCTGCTGTTAGGTGCCCCCCACCCAACAGGAGGGTCTCATCCCCAAGTGAACCTGCTGCCAGCCAGGAGGGTCTCTGCAAGAGGTGGCACTGTGAGTCCCTCCCCTCCCCCAAAGCCTTCTGCCATGGTAGCCATCCTGGAGGAAGCCTCTTCTGCACCCTCCCCGCACCCCCTTGCTTGAGCCCCCCTGCCCTGCGGCTGCCCCGGCTTTCCTCTGGGGCGCCCTGGTTGCAGTCGGAGGAAGAGGGGAGTCCTGCTGGAGACTGGCCTTTGGGAGAGAGGTCAGTGCTGGACACACCCTCCCTTCTGCCACATGGCCGCATTCTGAGGGGTGAGACCTTACAGGCCTGTCCCATCCCCAGCAGCAGGGCTTTTATGGCTTCTTTCTCTCTCCGGCCCGGACCCCCAGCTTTTGCAGGGGGTTGGTGAAAGCCTCCTGTGGGTCGCTGTGGGTCTGCGCAGCCTCCACCCCCCCCCTTGTCCTGCCCTCCTTGGTAGAGAGTGACTGCAAGCGCTTCAGTCTCCTGTGCCTTAAACCTCTTGCTCTGGTGCGTCCACGAAGAAGGCAGAAGAAGTTGAGGGGGGGGGCATCTTGGCTGACAGGAGGTACCCCAGGCTGCCAACTGGGGGAGGCAGGAGAGACTTGGATTCTAGGCAGCACCAATCCCTCCCACCATCCCATCTCCCTGGCCCTCATATCTCAGGTGTACAGTACGACATGCAAGACACACAACTGGGACTCCACCGCCCCCCCCACCCCCAGTCGAACACAATGGTACACTACACACACACACACACACACACCTCCTCTGCATGCTGCATATTCTGGTACTCTTGGGGTCCACCCTCCCCACTTGCCTGGGAACAGCTACCTGAAGAAGTGCATTGAGACAGCGCCCTCTTCTGTCTGGTTCTGGGAAGTGTCTGTTTCTGCAGCCGGGTGGAGATTGGAGCTATTTGGGGGCTCTCCTTCATCTTCTCTCCCTGCCAGTCCTAGTGCGCTGGGGCTGGAAAATCCAGGGAAGGCCTCCATTGAATTTAAGGGCGCTTTCCAAGGGGAGTTTTCAGTGCCCCCTTCTAAGACCGCAAGCCCCCCCCCTTTGGAGGCACCTTCTTGGGGAGCAAGAGAAGCGAGTTTGGTGGTTCAGGGTGCAAAATCTCCTGGCGGGGCTGAGATCATGTTGCGCTCCTCTCCTGCAGGGAGCCCCAGGTGGGTCTCCCGTTTCAGGGAAGCTGCTGAATGCCGAGTTGGGCCCCTGACCCCCTTTTCCACCAAAGCTGCCAGGAATGGAGCCCCTGCAGAACCTGCCCTCTCTGCTCGCCAGGAAGGGAGGGAGGGAGGGAGGAAGCGGGGGAGGGACAGGGCTCTGCATCCAAAGCAACAGGGCAGCCCACAGACTCTAAGCCCGGGGCTGCATTTACGCCACCCGCCATGCCCACGGCCCCCTTCTGAAGGAGCCCGTTTCCAGAGTCAGCCTAAAAGGCCCAACGGCCTGGGTTCACACAATCTGCTTGGCTGCAAGCAAACCAGCATTAACATTAGCCAAGTTTGCCATGTTGTACGAATGCAACTTCCACCCTCACTTCATGGACAGCCAGAACTTGAGCAATAACTAATTCCAATTCCAAAATGCGCTTTGTGATCCGAGCGCACAGCTGCCTGTCTTCGCAGGGGCCCTTCAGGCTCTTGGGGGGCAGGGGATGGAGTGGGGGGAGGGCGCCCCTGGTGTGTTTCTGATTTCTCCCCGGAAGACCTACATTCATGACTCCCCCATTCCTCCCTCCCTCCCGCCTCACTTTTTAAAAAAAAATGGTTTCCTTTTCTCATTCTTAAAAAATATTATGTACTATATTTTTAGTCGCAAACACAATATATTATATATAAATATCTATTTAATTTTTATATATATAAAGATAAATGTTTAAAAAAAAGGGAAAGTGTCTTCTCTTTTGATACGTCCGTTGGTGGTGGTTGAGAGCAGCCATCCCAGCACCTGCTGGGG
>JANHFT010000973.1:101687-113217 GCA_032467955.1 Pseudoxenodon macrops | reverse complement strand
TCTCCCTATCTGCTGCCCCCAAGGAGGGGCGAGAGCTGGTCAGGAGAGGTTCTGTCTGCCTCTGGGTGGCAAAACGGTCAAAGGCCGGAGTCTTGTCCCCTAGTAGTGAAACTCGAGTTCTTCTTGTGAGCAGCGTAGAGTGTGGGGAGCCATTGTCACCCAGCGCTTCCTCTCGAGGCGGAAGGATGTTCTGGAGAAGGTGGGCAGGGCGCCCCGAAGGTCACAAGCAGCCCAGAGTTCTTGGTTGGGCTTCAAAGGGTGGGTGACAGAGACCCTCCTTCAACCCTCGGTCCTTTCCTTTCTCCCCCAGGGATATGGGGCAGGAGGTTTGGCAGTGGAGCTGCTTCATAGCCGTGGACAGAAAGTTTGTGCAAAAGTTGTGAAAGCCAGCTGCAGACCCACCGGACCCTCTGCCTCCCTCGCTTTTGAGAGGAGGGGGCTGCAACAGATAAATCAAAAGACAGCCGCACCTGTTCGTCTGTGGCTGTCATCCCTGGGTGGGGGCAGTCAAAAGCCCTGGGGGCAGGGGCGAGGAGAGAGCCAAAAAAAGACTGCGCAGATGGAGCCAGGCGGAGATTCCGGCACACGGCAGCCGCCTGGTGTCTCTGGAGAACCGTCCCTGCCGGCTCCCGGGTGCTGGGTGGGAGCTGCGTCCCCACACGTAGCCTTTGATCTCCTTCTGAAGGGAAATGATGAGTCTCCACCAGGGGGCTGATGCCTGCATTCAGAAAAGGAATAAGGGAATGGACAGGACAAGCCTTTTTCCAACCTGAGGTGCGCGTGCACACACACCCTCCCACGTGCACACACCTCCCTTGCGCTGCAATGTAGCCTCTGTGGTCCCATCCGGAGGCTCCTCCCGTTTGCCCCACATGCCAATGGCAACGGTTGAGCCTCCCACTGAAGAGACGTGTCTATCAAGGCCGCTCCTGGGAAACGTTCCCCTTCCTCCCTAGAGGTCACGGCCGTCACAGGGGCCCCAGAGTCAGCCGGAGCCTCTGGATTCTTGCTCAGCTTGGACGGCTTTCAGCAGAAAAGCCAACGGCCTGAGCCAGCTCATCGCTGAGGACCGGCAGGGCCGCTGAGCTGCGCATCAAAGGCCTGAGAAAAGGCCTTTCCTTGAGCCTTTGCGGTCTTTTGGCTTGTCCTCCGTTCTCTAGCCAGGCTGGCTGCCGATCCTCCCCGCCTAGAGAGCTTTCCTTCCCCAGCCAAACAACACAGGACGCTGGTGTCCCCAGGTCCTCTCCTAGGGCTTCCCATCTCCCCCCTGCTGACCACAGCCTGGGACGAACGGGGCCTTGGGTGCCACCCGAGAAGCAGGTGAGCCATGGAAGGAGGGGAGTCAGGCTTAGGAAGTGCTGTCAGTTCAGACCCCATTGTGATGTCTGGCGGTGAAGTCATCGCATCGGCTGGAAAGGAAGGCTGGGGACCCTGAAAGCAAGGAGAGGCCCAAGTGCCCAGCTCTAGGCAAGGAACGCGATGCCATGATCCCTAGGAAAAATCTAAGCTCTGGTCGTCCAGCTTTTTGGTCCTAGAAGAGGAAAAGGGGCGAAAGAAAAGGGGAGACACACCTGCCTCTCTCATGAGAACGGTCACTTCCTTCCACCCCTGAGTCGGTCACCCTCTGGGACACCACCATGCCTAAGCAAAATGACCTGGCTATCGGGATTGACCTTGGAACCACCTTCTCCTGCGTGGCTGTCTGTCAACACGACAAAGTAGAGATCATTGCCAATGACCAAGGGAAGAGGACTACGCCCAGCTACGTGGCCTTCACCAACACAGAACACTTGATTGGGGACCCAGCCAAGAGCCAGGCCCCTCTCAACCCCCAGAACACGGTGTTCGATGCCAAGCGGCTGATTGGCCGCAAGTATGAGGATGCCGCCGTCCAGGAGGACATGAAACGTTGGCCATTTACTGTGGTGTGCCACGAGGAGAAGCTAAAAGTTCAGGTCTGCCACAAAGGCAAACAACGGACCTTCTACCCTGAGGAGATCTCCGCCATGCTCTTGACCAAGATGAAGCAAACAGCTGAGGCCTACCTGGGCTACTCCGTTTCCCAAGCCATTGTTACAGTGCCTGCCTACTTCAGCGATGCCCAGCGGCAAGCCACCATTGATGCCGGAGTCATTGCGGGCCTCCAAATCCTAAAGCTCCTGAATGAACCCACGGCGGCTGCCATCGCTTACGGCCTGGATGCCAGGCACCAAGAGTCAGGCGGCCGAAACATCCTCATTTTCGATCTGGGTGGAGGCACCTTTGATGTTTCTATACTTTCCGTGGAGGACGGCATCTTTGAAGTCAAGGCCACTGCAGGAGACACCCACCTCGGCGGGGAGGACTTTGACCAAAGGCTGGTGGCCCACCTTGCAGAGGAGTTCAAGAAGAAGCACAGGAGGGACCTCCATCAGGACAAGAAGGCTCTGCAGAGGTTGAAGACGGCCGCCGAGCGGGCCAAATGCACCTTGAGTTCCTGCACCAGTGCCAGCATCTCTGTGGACTCCCTCTTCCAAGGGGTTGACTTCCACACCACCCTCACCCGGGCACGGTTCGAGGACCTCTGCTCCGATCTATTTCGAGCTACCCTGAAGCCCCTCGAAAGGGCCTTGAGAGACGCCAAGATGAGCAAAGGGGACATCAAGGACATCGTGTTGGTTGGGGGCTCCACCCGCATCCCCAAGATCCGGAAGCTGCTGAAGGACTTCTTCAATGGCAAGGAGCTGAACAAAGGCATTAACCCTGATGAAGCTGTGGCTTATGGGGCAGCCGTCCAGGCCGCCATTCTGACGGGCAACCGGACAGCCAAGATGCAGAACATGTTCCTTCTAGACGTCACCCCTTTGTCTCTGGGAATCAATACTCAAGGCGGCGTCATGGCAACCATCATAAAACGCAACTCACCTGTCCCAACAAGAGAGGTCATGGAGTTCACCACGACTGAGGACGACCAAGACACCATCCTGTTCATGGTGTATGAGGGAGAGCGGGCCTTGACCAAACACAACCACCTCTTGGGCATGTTCACCTTGAAAGGCATCCCCCCAGCCCCCTGTGGGGCCCCAGTCATCCTGGTCACCTTCTCTATTGACGAGAACAACATTCTGACCGTCTCAGCTAAGGATGTGGAAACGGGGAACACCAGCCACTTGACAATCTCAGACACCCGCGGACGCCTGGGCAAAGAGGAGATAGAGACGATTGTGCAGACAGCGGAGGAGTTCCGGGCCAACGACCTGAGCCAGCAGGAAAAGATTGAAGCCATGAACTCCTTGGAGTCCTGCACCCTGGAGCTCAAGAGGGTGGCGGAAGAGCAGCTCCTGGATGGGAAGGCCAAGAGAAGGATGCTGGAAATGTGTGACGGTGCTGCCACCTGGCTGGAGGGGAACCCCCTGGCGGAGAAAGAGGAATGTGAGAAGCGGCAGAAGGACCTGGAAGAGGCCTGGGACTCGGTCTACACTGGCCCAGGCGAGGTGGCAGAAGAGCGGGTAGAAGGAGACCCCGAGGCCGCTGAGCCGAAGGAAGACAGGGAGTGAATCGGCCGAGTGCCAGAGTACATTGTTCCACCCAAAGGGCGCATTAAAACTATGGGTAAAAAATAAGTCCCTACAACCATTTAGTTTCTCACTAGTGGCTTTTAGGCACAGATCAGCCCATCACCAAGTCACATGACCAGAGCCCAAGTCCAAGTTGAGGCTTAGCAGGAAGGCCAAAGCAAGAGAAGAGGCGCCAAGGGCAGGCCAGGCAGATCACCTGAGTGGCTGCCCAGCTGGCCAAAGCTCCCTGCCCTGCCCTAAGTAGAGGGCTAAGCCCACTCCCAGGTGGCACCGCCTGGCGCCTTCTCCAAAGTGCAAGAACACAAGAGCCACACAGCTCGGCTTGCTCTCCCTTTGCCTGTGGCTCTTGACACAATCTAGGTAGCTCCTTGGATGGCCTTCCCTCCCAGGACCGCCACTACAGCTCAAGGATGGAGCCCATCTGGACTTTCAAAAGTCTTACTTTATGTCAGTGTATCCTTATTTTCTCTAGATGTTTCTGAGTGGTTAGTTCACGTTCTCCAGTTGTGTGTGTGTGTGGGGGGGGTTTCTGTCCCCTTTAAGGATTTTGTTTGTTTTGTCTGGCTCTGGAACCCACCACAAATGGGATCTGGATCAGGAACACAAAATACAGCCAGACTCCTGCCCAAAGGCAATTGCACGTACCCAGGAGGCCCAGAGGCCCAGTACCGTCCGCTTCCCCAAATATAGCTGGAAGCAGGGAGTCAAGATGCTGTCCAAGAGGAAAGCCCCCCCCGCCCCATCTTCTCTGGGTGGAAACAAGGGTGGGCTCTGCAGCAGAATCTCCCCTGGGAAACAGAGGAAGAAAGGGGCTGCCATCTGCTGGGGACACCCAGACCCCCAATTGGCCCCACGGGCCCATTGTGACATGCAGAGTGATGGGGGAAGGGTGTCTATCCCCTGAGGAAAAGGCCAGGAGAAGTGGGGGGGGGTGTGCAGGGCCGAAGAAGAGCTGCCCTCTGGGATTGCCAATTTTCCATCATTGGCAGATAGGCCAGGGGCTGCTCAGGGAAAGACCCACCTATGGGAGCTGACCTCAGCCATTCAGACGCGCCCAGGCCCACCTCCAGACCAGAGACTCCCTCTGTGTTGAGACCAGACACGGCCAGAATTTGCCCCAAAGGTCCAGCCGTGGGGATTGACCTGGGCACCACAAAATCCTGTGTGGCAGTCTGCCAGAGAGGGAGGGTGGAGATCCTGGCCAATGACCACAACAGCCGCACCACCCCCACCTGCGTGGCTTTCACTGAGAGGGAGCGCCTGGTGGGGGAGCCGGCAGAAATGCAGGCCAGCCTCAACCCAGAAAACACCATCTATAACGTGAAACGGCTGATCGGCCGCAGATACGATGACCCGTCAGTTCAGTTGTGCCTGAAGAACTGGCCGTACCATGTGGTGGAGGCGGGCAATGGCAAGGCCAAAGTCCAGGTGTCCCATCTAGGGGTGGACAAGGTTTTGTACCCCGAGGAGATCTCTGCCATGGTGCTCTACAAGCTGAAGCAGGTAGCCGAGGCTTCCTTAGGCCGACCGATCACCCAGGCTGTCATCACGGTCCCAGCGTACTTCAGCGATGCCCAGCGCCAGGCCACCATTGATGCAGGGGCAATTGCGGGGCTCCACGTCCTGAGTTTAGTCAGCGAGCCCACGGCAGCTGCGGTGGCTTATGGGCTCAAGGAGACCCGCCAACGAAAGGGGAAGAGAAACATCCTCATCTTTGACCTGGGTGGGGGCACCTTTGATGTCTCCGTCCTCACTGCCCAGGATGGAGTCTTTGAAGTTGTGGCTACGGCGGGGGATTCCCACTTGGGGGGGGAGGATTTTGACCAAAGGCTGGCCAACCAGCTCGCCCAAGAGTTCAAGAAGAGGTTTCAGGAGGATCCTGCCGAGAGCAGGAAGGCGATGCAGAGACTGAAGGCGGCCTGTAAGAAGGCCAAACAGGCCCTGAGTTCGAACATGACGGCCACCGTCTCCGTTGACTCGCTCTACAAGGGAATTGACTTCCACACCACGGTCACCCGGGCCTGCTTCGAAGATTTGTGTTGCGACCTCTTTCAGGCAACTATGGTTCAGGTGCAGCAGGTGCTCGAGGAGGCAGGGCTCAAGAAGAGCCAGGTGCATGAGATTGGGCTCGGGGGAGGCTCCACACACATCCCCATGATCCAGAGGCTCCTGTCCAAATTCTTTGACGGGCAGAGGTTGTGCAAAAGCATCAGCCCCGAGGAGGTGGTGGCCCATGGGGCAGCCATCCAAGCCGCCGTTCTGACAGGCCACCGATACCAAAACCTGCAGAACCTTCTCCTCCTGGACGTGACCCCCGTCTCCTTGGGGCTGGAGACGGTGGGAGGCGTGATGGATGTAGTGGTCAAGCGGAACTCCCCCATCCCCACAAAAGAGAGCAGGAACTTCTCCACCACGGAAGACCAGCAGAGCAGCCTCTTCCTGCAGATCTACGAAGGGGAGCGGATGCTGACCAAGCACAACCGCCTGCTGGGCACCGTCACCCTGAGCAGCCTTCAACCAGCACCACGAGGTGCCCCAATTATTGTGGTCACCTTTCAGATTGACCACAACAACATCCTCACTGTTTCAGCCACGGAAAGAAACACAGGCAACAAGAAAGAGCTCACCATCACCGACACCCGGGGACGGCTGGATCGAGACGAGATGGAGAGGATCCTCCAGGAGGAGGAGGAGCATCGAGTGCAGGAGAGACTGGAGGAGGGGAAACTGGAGGCCCTCAACGCCTTGGAGGCCAGCACCCTCCAGCTGAAGAGGGCGGCGGAGGAGAAGTCCCTGGACGACCGGGCCAAGCGGAGGCTGCTGGAAATATGTGAGGAGGCGGCTGCATGGATGGAGGACAACCGGCTTGCGCCCAAGAAGGCCTACGAGGAGCGGAAGAAGGAGCTGGAGGGCGTCTGCAGCGCCATCCTCACTCACTTCAGCACCCGAGAAGCCCAGCAGGAAAAGCCAAAGGAATCCTAGCTCCAGAGACCTCTTGAGGAGCATATTAAAAAAAGAAAATGGGGGTATCCGTTTTCTCCTCCTTCTCACAAGAGAGTCTTCGGAGACCGAAAGGACAGCAGGCCCAGAGTGGCAGAGCGGCTTTCATGCCTTGGCCGGAGGAGAAGTTGAGCTAACGGCAGGCGGCCCCGCACCCCATCTTCCTCTCCCCCCCAGGCCCCCATCCACTGGGACCCAGTGACAGCAGAGGGTCCGATAGGGCCAGTGGCCACTCCAAAGGGATTGCACCAGGCCTGGGGAAGGGGCAGCCACAATGGGTGGTGGTGGTGGTTGTATTGTGGACAGCAAACGGAGAGTGATTATGGAGGCTGCAATGGAGGCCATCCTCTCTAGGGCAGTTGTGCCTCACTAAGTGGGCTTCGAAAGGAGTTTCTACACCACATCTGGGACGAGCGAGAACTCCAGCCATTTGGAAACAATGGTTTCCCCCCCACACACACACACACACACCTCTCAAGACCACCTTGATAACAGGAGCTCTAGAAATCCAGGCTGTGTGAAATGCAAATTTCGCTCCTGGAGGACTGAGTGGCTGCCCATCCTCAGGAATGAGCCTCACCTGCTGGCTGAGAACCCTCTTCCCCAAATTAGCCAGGGATTTGCCTTTGTGGCTGCCACATTCAGAGCGGGAGGAGGACATCAGCTGCTCCAAGTAGGGAGACACCGGAGGCCCCTTCAGCTGCTCCAGATGGGAAAGAAAAGAGGGACAACCCTTAGCTGACAGGGAGGGGCAGGACAAGGGCTCGTTTGCAAAGCCATCGCAGGGAGGTCCCACAGATAGGGGACCCCAGGCTTAAGATTGATGACTATAAATTTGTGCTGGAACCTGGGTGACGTCCTGTTCCTGCCTGTGGGCTTTCAAGAGATTTCCCTTTATGGCTTATTTCAGAACAAAGCTGACCAAGCTTTCCTTCTCTCAAAACTTTAATTACCCAAACTAGATAACATCACTGGGACCAGCACTGAAGATGTTACCTACTTTAGGTAATGAAACCTCTGCAAGAAAACCACCAAGCTCAGAGAGCACCCAGAAGCTTAAAGGGTTGGACAGGGAAAGGTGGCGGGGGAGAAGATGCCAGCAGATGGGACTCAAAAGCTTGGAAGCCTCCGCCAAGGAGGTCTTGGCTTCCCAGAGATGCCAACCCAGGTGCTGGCACTAGCTGGAAACACAACCAGGCGGGTTTAAGTGCCGCTGTCCAGGAAGCTGCTGATCCTGTTAGGTGGGGATCTGGCACCCTGGGTGGAGAGACCAGAGATTCTGAGAGACGCGGAGGATCAACCTTTCTGTCCTGCAGCCTGAGAAAGACAGAAGATCCGGGGAGGCAGGGCTGAAGGGGGCATCGAACAAAGAAGCCCCCACCTCAAAGGTATCATGCTCAAAATGTAGCAGGAACATTGGCTGAGGTCACGGCATGGACACTTGTGCAGATGTGACAGTCAAACCTCAGATCTCCTGGGTGCCTCCCAGCCAGGGTGGAGCAGGTCAGCCCTGGGCTTCTTTCTGGCTGAGATGGGGGGCTAGGGGCTGCCCCAGTCATGGGACTGGGCTTGTTCAGGGGTGAGGAGCTTGGAGGTGGGAGAAACAGGAAGTAATGGCCTCTTTTCTCCTGCTGGACAAGCGGTTTTGTCCCAGCACCTTGGAGACCTGTTCGCGGGAACCAGGACGGCCTGCCAGAAAGCGCAAGAAAGGCTCGCCCGCCACCTGGTGGACAAATCCGGGCCTGCGCCGGCTCAGGGTCCCTTGATGGGGTCAGTCCGGTCTCGGGAGGGGTGGGGAACGGAATGTGTGCGCTGCACCTGGCCACAGGTGAGTCCCGGGAGGGAGTCTCCTGATGAGGACCAGGAAGCGCGCTGACAGCCGCTGCAGAAGGGAAATCTACCTGCGGCACACCTGGAGACCAGGAGCGGACGCCAGCGAGGCGCTTCCCGCTGGAGGAGGCTGCGCGGTGCCCGGATCGGCACAGTGAGGTCATAATGGCCCCTTCCCGGAGACACAGCGCGCTCAGGGAGAAAGGAAAGAACGGCGAACCTGCGCTTCCAATACAGGTGAGACAAAGCGAAGGGAGAGACAGCCCTACAGCTGGCTGAGCATGACGGGAGTTGTAGTTCGGGGCTCCCGGCCGCAAAGGCTACGCGATGTGGGGTTCCCATCAGCCCACTCTGGGCGGCCACGAGACAGCCGGGGTCTTTTTCCCGCAGTGGACTTTTCCCCATCGCGCCCAGTCAAGACTACGGCTCCCAGAATGCAGCAGAGCGCGAAAAGAAGGGGCGGGTCCTGGGGGCTGCCGGGAAATGTAGTGCCGTTGGCGCCCCTCGGGCTGGCAGGAACTCGGATTTCCCGGCAGCGGCGAGAGGGGCGGATCGCGTAGCCCAGGAAGGGAGGCGGTTTGGGGGTCGATCTCGGAGGTGGGACGCGGCAGGTGAGTCACCTTGGGCGGGGGCGGGCCAGCGCAGGGCTCTCTTGCTACCGGGGAGGTAGAGAGCGGGGCCCGACCCTCCGGCCTTTGTCTTGCAGCTCCTCCAGCCGACTCGCCAATGCTCCCCTCCAGCCTGCCGGCCCTCGGCCGTGCCCTCCGGTGCCCGGTCTTCTCCGCCGGACGCGCGGCGCTGAGCGGCGTGGCCGTGGAGAAGCCGGTGGAGTCGGGCATCCGGGCCAAGCTGCAGGCGGCGCTGGAGCCCCTCCACCTGGAGGTCATCAACGACAGCCACCTGCACGCCGTGCCCCGCGGCTCCGAGACCCACTTCCGGGTGGTGGTGGCCAGCCAGCGCTTCGAGGGCCTTTCGCTCATCCATCGGCACCGGCTGGTCAATGACCTCCTGCAGGAAGAGCTGGCCGGCCCCGTCCACTCCCTCTCCATCCAGGCCAAGACCCCCCAGCAGTGGGAGAAGCGCTCCAAAGCCAGCCAGAGCCCCCCGTGCCTGGGAGGGGCCAAGCACGACCCGCACGTGGCCGACAAGTTGGGAAAGACGACGGGGCGGCTGCAAGCCGGACTGGAGGGCCAGGGGGGGCCCTGATGGCAGCCCCCTCGGCGGGTCCCCACGTGCCTCGCCTTCGCCCTCGCCCAGAGTCGATGCCTCCTTCCGGCCTGAGCTCGGCACCACCTGCCACGGTTTGTGCCCGCTTGGTCCGCTGCCCTGTCCTAGAGGCCTGTGTGATGTCCGATGAAGCATATTAAACGGCTTGGGCTTCCCTCCCTTTGTCTGCTCAGTTTTGGGGGGGAGGTAGGTGACTATTGAGGGGGGGGGAAGCTGTTCCTCCCCAGGTGAGGGAGAGAGGGTCGTGATTTCTTTCCCTCCCCTTGGCAAAGGGCTCCCAGAAAGGAGCATCGGCTAAAACAACAGCAGGGTCAAATAGCCATTTGCTCTCTGGCGGAAATGGTGGTTAAAGGGCCTCTAGCAGGGATTGCAGTTTAACCCAGGCACCACCCCAGGAGTTTGGCAGGGAGGCCATGGCGCAGACTAAAAACAGCATCCCTTATCAAGTAGGAGGGGGCTCAGTGGCCCCTTACAGGAGCCCCCACTCAGCCAGCACTGAAGCTCCCCGAAAGATGGCAGGGGAGCCCCAGCGCCCAGCCTTGCTCACCTCCCCCCTGCTTATCAAGGCAACTCTCCCATCAAAGCCCCTTTCCGGTCTTCCACCAGTAACACCCCTCAGCTTTCCTGCCAACTGATTAGGCTTTCTTTAAAAAGATCCCTCCCTCCCTCCCTCCCCCCCAAAAGGTGGCCTGTGAAATGGACATTTCTTTCTGATTATTAAAAGGCACAATTCAACCAGGAAAGGTCATTAGATTTTTCAATCTTTTATTTCCCTCCATTTTTTACATGGATTGTTGTTAACTACAAGTTCATCATGATGGTTGTGGGAACATGGCTCAATTCAGCCAAACATCCAGATTTCCTTCTCCGGTTGAACGATCTGTACACATAATAGCCAAAGGATCGTTTTTTTCTTTAAAAAAAAAACATTCAATATTTCTCACAATGACATTTAAAATAACTCTCCTATCTAACCAGCATTCTTGGCTTGTTTATACAAAATGAAATGACCCAGAGACTACAGCTGACATTATGGGTTGGTTTTTTTCCTGGTTTTTTTAAAATTGTTCTTTACAAACATCTAAAAACTACACCACGGCACAAAGTTTTTGTCAGTTGGTTTTGCGCACAGACAGAGCTACATATGGTTTGTGTCTTGGTTTTCTTCAGAAGCCCACCTGCACCAGGACAAGGGAGGGGGACTAAGGCCAGGGAGGGGGAGGTCTAGAAGCAGCAGGGAGGGCGCGGTTTCATCAGGTAAGGTTTGTTCAGCGAGATGGGGGGGGTCAGTTTCCCCACCCTAGAAGAAAATGTGTCTCTCTGCATCTGGAGAGGCTTGGAAAAGGAAGAAGACACCCAGCCGCTCTTCCCAATAAAGGAGGAGCCGCCATCCTTGCTGCAGGGGGTGAAAGGAACTGGGGCCATTCTCCCCCCCCCCCCGTGGTCCAAACTTCAGTTAGGAGGGGGGGAAGGGATGGGGTGCAAGGGGGGAGGTCCCTTTTTGGTACAAGATGGCAAAACGCACAAGACTCTGAATCCTGTAACTAGCCAGCCTTTGAAAGACGGAATGGGCCCCAGCCTACAGAAGGGCCCGGGGAAGGGGCCTCCCACCCTGCAGCATCAGAGGCCACATAAGATCGCTTCCTTTGGTCCAAGATCTGCCTGCCGGTCTCTGCTCGGGCACTCAAGGCATTTTCCGCTCTTTTGGGCTATTCGTGGAAAATGCAAGAAGACGGTTTCTGCTTAACTCCTCCCAAGTTGCCCTCGGATGCCCCAAATCTGATTTCCAATGTTCAGGAGGGAAGGAGGCAGGCAGGTCGGCCTCCCCATCCGCCAAGCACGTTCTGGCTCTGACGGCCCCACCCTAGTTGACTCGCCCACAGCCAGGAGAGGCCAGGGGGGTCCTGGGTCAGCCC
>JANHFT010000973.1:63001-78733 GCA_032467955.1 Pseudoxenodon macrops | reverse complement strand
CACATAGACATTAACAACATCTATAGACTACTATGCAAAAAAAGCAATCAACCAACCAAAAAGTGAACAAAGAAAACCAGGCAATTGTCAATCAGCACCCTGATCAGCATAGATTAATTCCAGGATTAACATCAGACCAACAATCAAATAAACAAAACCCAATCAAGAAACTGCCAAAGAAGCCAATAGCACAACCAAAAAATCTCTTAAAACCACTCTCACCAGCACTGATAGGGCAAGCCACTAGATATAAATTGACAGCAAATCACACTCCTTACTAGCACTGATAATGGATGTGGCTACAGGGGTGGTATCCACTTACCTTCCCTACCGGTTCACAAATGTGAGCATACATTTCAGTAACATTTCTTGCAAACCAATTGTAACCTAGACACTTAAGTGTTATATGAACTCAGCTGCTATGATTTTTAGCTCTACATCCTTTTAAACTAAAAAAGAATTGGATTAAAGTGTGTCCTATGAGTGTGTCCTATCTTTACATAAAGCTTTATGTAAGACTTAGAAGAATTCTTCTTATGGATTTAGGCTGCAGATTTACTTTTCTGAAGGTAAGTCTCCTTAAACCCGAGAGACTTACTTCAATATGAACATCTATTGGATGCACTTTAAATATATACTGACCCTGAATACAGCTGTTGTTAAATACCTTCTGAAATGTGTTTCAAATGTTTTTTAAGCTAAAGTTCTCAATTTAAGAATACAGCTAATATCTTGCTTAAGTATCACTTTGAACAAGTGTATGACAATGCTGAACTAGAATTACAACAGGTCCTCCACATTACAGCCACCAGTGTCTCCGTGATCGCAAGTTGGCTCACAATTGCAATGGTCAGTGTCCCACAGTCATGGGATTACTATTTGTGACCTTCACTGCTGGTCTCAGACAAAGTCAATGGGGAAACTGGCAGGATGCAAATGGCAATTGCATGACATTGTGCTTAACCGCCATGCAGGATTCCTTTAACTGCAACTGGAACTGCCAGAACTGCTGTCAATGATCAATGATCACATAGATCACATTTTATGACTGCATTGCTTAGTGACAGAGATGCTGGTAATACCATCATTAACCAAGGATTATGTGTTTTAGCTCGCTTAAACGGTTACCTCACGAAGCCCTTCCTCAGATCTTGGAGAACATCAAGAATATTCTTTATATCTCCCCCCTTTCCCATATACACATTTATGGGCACCAAATCATTGGCTGGCTCTTGTCATAACTGTACTGCATGACTTTATTCTTACAGTTCTGTCCCAAGAATGTTGGCTTTTAAAAAAATGTAATACCAGGCAGATTATTTTAATTCCAGCTCTGTGCTTATCACTTTGTCAGATTTGAAAAGATCACTGCAAATTAGATTAGGTAGTGAGATAATTTATTGCACAATACTGACACAACATATTTCAATACAGTTTACACATGAGGAGTTTGGGGGAATCACATTTTGTTTTAGCATTGTTTGCCATAAAGAGCAACATCCACATTCCAATTACATTTCACTCATTTTTTTCTTCCAGATGGCATTTTGGCTGCACTTTTATACACATTTATTGAAACCCGCATTTATATATAGGACTGCACAAAAAGATCATAAGGTACAAATGCCTCTGACTAAAATTATTTAAGTGTTTAAAGAATAATCGTAACAAATTACTAAATTGGTGTAATACATTAAGGATTACACATTATTTATGTAAAGCATTTACATCCAGATTATATTTTTGTGCACGCTAATTTATTTGTATTGAAGGGCAGAGTGAGGAGAGGCTTTAAATTCACAAATCAACATAGTTGTAGGAAAATAATAATCCTCTGTTTTCAAAAGTAAGTGTTCTACAGTGACGATTCTGTGCTTTTAGGATTGCAGCCTAAATAATTTCTGAGGAATAATTTCTGAATAATTCCTAATTGCAGCAATGTGCAGCATTCCATTTCTAAACATTGCACTGATTATGGTACCATTAATTTTAGTAAGTATACTAAGATTCTTCTTGATAAATTTTAGATTTCTACATTGGCTGGCAGCTACCTAGGGTTGTTGCACCAACTACCTGGGTGGCCCAATATATCAGAAGATCATTAATCTCCCAGCAAACTGAGTCTAAGCAAAAGGTAGGCAGCCAGCATGCTAACCCCCTATCCATAAGCCACACAGGTCTCATGTATTTGCTACTTGTGCTGTTGCTGGTACCCTATTCAATCCCTGCTCAACAACTATGCACTGCATAGGAGCCCTTGCTATTAGTAACTGACAGTCACCCAAAGTAACAAACAATAAAAATGTCAGGAAAGAAAAACCTGATGGGACTACATAAGTTTGATGGGGACTCGTAAAATATTTGATGAACATCAGGATTCAAGAAACAGAAAAGCACATTTTTCTAAGGTTTAATTATTCCTTTTTCTGGAAATTTGTCAGCCACTATTTTTTCCTCCACCATGGTTCTCTGAAAGGATTATTCCACCATCTGTCTTCTATACACTACTAAAATTATCCTGTTTGTGCCCATCAGTTAGGCCAAATGGCACATCATACCAGAATAAATTTTTTAAAAAGGTATCTCAAATCTGCTAAATTAAGGGGATGTGTAAAATATGTGGGGCCCATTACTTCTGTGGAATTGAAATTTACTCATTTTATATCTGTCAGGCGCAAGCAATTGGAATCATTCGTGAATAGGTCCAAGTAGTTTGTTGTTGATCACATATATTACAAGAATCTTGCCTAACTGTCTTCTTTCCCTTGGGAAATAGCAACTACAGACCTAAGGGTTTGACCTCAGACATTTATTTCCTTCTCCAGATTCTAAGTTGAAATGTCTCCTCACTCGCCTTAGAGGGGGCCTCTCCAATTCCACCAATGGGTTCCACCATATTACCAGATTTAGTTCCAAATTTCTGGCTGTTGTAGCATCCATGCAATCATATCATGTACTCTTGAGATAATGATGATGGTGGGAACGTCCAGCATGGGGATAAAATAAATATGGTCAGCCTAATGATGCCATGCGGAAAGAGAGGGGGATATTACGGTCAAGAGAAGATGCCAAATATCAGGAAACAGCAAAGGAGGAGAACACAAATCAGATGGGGAATTTTACTGTTCCTTCTGGTAACATCAGATCGCACTATCTTTCTCTCAAAAGGATGACCCAACAGTTAATAGGTTGTCTAATAGATCTCCAAAAGGATGGCAACTATTGGTCCAATAGAATAACATAAGAACAATGTGAGACTTTATTGCTTGTCAATCAAAAAGAAAGTGAGCATATGTTGCTAGCTCATTCATCTTAATTTGGGTCAACCTAATATATCTTACCTTTACTGAAATTATACATTTGGGGGATTCTGGGAGTTTAAATCCAAACATCTTAAAATTGCCAAGGTTGGGAAACACTGCTTTATCACCTTTGAGTAAGCTGTGATTGGCTGAATTAGTGCAAACACACTGATCCAAAACAGTAGTTTACAAATCACAGTAACTGAATCCACACAATCAGCCAAATTCAACAGATCACACTGTAGCTCAGCAGTTGACAAAACACATTGAGTACTATTGGACAAGGAGACCTGAACTATTTTTCATCCCTCCTCTTCACCTAACCTTTACATTGGGACATAAACTACTGTGATTGGCTCAGTTTCAGAAAATAAATTGCAGACCCATCTCTGCAAGGAAACATGTATTTAACAACAGGTAAAGCTGTTGGTGTAAAGAGCAGGCACAATTCATTTTCGTAATCTTTTTTGTTTCCATTTTTTATGAAGAATGCAATCTAGATAGCTTGAAGAAACCATGACACAACCAACAAATGAAATTAATCATTCCTTGGCAGGAAGATGGAAATAAATTAATTTTCAACAGATCTATACATACCCCAGCACAGATTTATAATTAAAACAATAACTTTTAAACACAGACTTAAGAAATTTTTCAGCCATTTTCTTTTTTTTTTTTAAAAACCATCTCAGTATTCAGAGATACTTCATTCTTTTGTTCTAAAGGTTGTAACATTGAAACCATGAGCAGCAGAAATGGAAGTTGTACAAAATAAAGTGCTGCTACATACTTCTGCCACCAGGTGGCTACATCAACAGCCAACTGAGTCTCTGCAGAAAGGATCCTTTGTAGCATTTCACACACCCCCAGCAAGATCCAATTTTTTTTTTTTGCAAAGCAGTGCAAAGCAAGTGAGGCAGTTGGACAGTGGAGGTCAGCTGTGTGTAAGAGCCCTTTAAAACACCCCTGCAAGCCGTGTAAGCAACATGGATCCTCCATTCTTATCTATGGCTGTAACTCTTCCGCAGCATCCACATTAACATGCTTCCTTTTAGGAGGATTTTTCTTCTCTGAAGCAAGAAGCAGAGGGCAAATTCCAGGGAGCTCCACAGCTAGCTTTGGAGGACAAATCCTCCTGCAAGATAAGACACATTCCAACACATATCAGCAATACCACAGTTCACAGAACCCAGACTGGTAACACACGAAGGAGGTTACACACACCAGCCTGCTCTCGTTTTCGTGCTCCTTGTGCTAAGGGGCCCTACCACCAGGTGATCTTGAATTCATAGATTGGGCGCTTGCAGTAGTAATGGTTAATCAAGTGTTTGTCACACACCCCAATGCACTGCTGGTCCACTGTGATGCCCCTGTCGGAAAGGTCCGTCACAATGCAATGGAGGAGATCGTACACATCTGCCACGGCTTCCCATGGCCCAAAGGACACATCCACCTCACAATGGTGCTCGAAAAGCTTGGCCTCCCCTTCACTCCTGTCAAAACGGAGGGAGTTGAAAAGCGGGCACTCGTAAGGCGTGATGGGCATCTCTTCTTTGAAGACGCAGATCTTTAGCTTAGCAAATCGAGCTTTCCTTTGCATTGCCCGCAGCTTAGCTATTTCAATGATTCGCTCTAGGTGCTCTAAAAAAGCAAAAGAGAAATATGGTGAGGACGCCTTTTCCAAACAAAATCCTCTTGCAACTGGTAGTGGTGAGAAACAAGATAATTATACAGTTAAGCCACCGTCTTGATTTTTAAATTAACACCTCATCTAAATCCTTAGCACATCTTAGCACCTGGTCTACCAACATACATATACCATAACTTAAAATGGGGTTTGCTGCATCTAATGACTCATCTCTTCCTTGTGTCTCATTTAAAGTGCTATCCAGCTATCCTTGAGCCCACGAGGAACTGTTGGCATAAGCCAGGGGTGTCAAACTGGATTTCTTCAAGGGCCGGATCAGCATTGTTGTTGTCCTCCGAGGGCTGGCTGAGGGGTGGGAGATGGGGCAGACGCCTCCTGCAGCACCCTGTTTTCTATTACTATTTACTATTTTCCAGGCTGGCCCCACAGGCCAAATCTAAGCACCCCACGAGCCAGATCTGGTGCGCAGGCCTTGAGTTTGATACCCCTGGCATAAGCCTTGCTGCCAACGCCAATCCCTATCCTGCCGCAAGTGTGCTACTCCCAAATAGTGATATCCTTATTGACTGTGTACAGCCCAGATTAAGGCAAGGGACTCAGTTGTTTCCCTTCCCTCTATCCAAAAGTCAACTGTCTCTTTAAAATGGGCTGGAATAGGAAAGGTGGTGATCCTTGATGGATGATGAATAACAACACATCTCATCTTCCACCCCACCTGTAATTGGATTTTAATGTTTGGTTTTATCTCATTTGTATCTGAGTGTGTGTGTATATAATAGGAAATCAATCAATGGGATAGCATTTGTTTCTTTGATTGCTACAGCCACCCATCTCAGCAAATGACTGTGGGTGGCTCAGAATTCAAAATGTTATAATTAAAATCTTAAAAACATTTTAAAACAATAAAAACAATACAGTACAAAACAGTAAACAGCAAAAAAAACATTAAAACATCTAATTAAAAGTACACACAAAGCAACTCTATTACTGGAGGTTTTCAAAAATAGACTGGACAGCCATTTGACTGGGACAGGCTAAGACTCCTGCCTTGAGCAGGGATTTGGACTAGACAATCTCTGAGATTCCTTCTAGCCTTATGATTCTGGACAAATATACTTTAGTGTTGGGGAGGCTGCAAAGCAAAGCAGGAATGAGTGTTGCTAATGTATCACACAACACTTTTCTCCATGTCTATTTGTTACAATATTTTTAAACATGGATTGAACTTTCTTGCAGAAGAACATTAAACCTGTGTTTAAAAATGGCCTCTGCTAACAGTTAACAAGGATGTAGGAGGGTTGCCCAGTGCAGTAGGTGTTATACCACAGCATGCAACATTGTGCACTCTCTCAACTATTAGGAGGTACACACAAGTGCGCAGTGTGCTGAATGGAAAACTATAACTGCATCATACAACATCCCTCCATAATACCTGTCAGCTGCTTTGAAGGTTGATTTTTTTATATTGATTTTTAAAAAAACATCTTTTATGGCACTAAACATCTAAACCTTGATTAAACTGCACATGATAGGCTATGAGGTGGAAGTGTGAAAGCCAGCTTGTATCCCTATTTTATGCACAGTCACTACTAGCAGCACCTAGCTGTCATTCAACCAATCCAGGTGTCGGGACCAAGATTGACGCAGAGCTTACTAAGCTAAAGGGGAAAGCCTAATTTGAAAGAATTGAACTCTTACTGCCTATCAGTCCACCCAGATAAATCAGACAGGCAACATGAACAGATGAGCTAATGTTACTTTATCATAAGGTACATTAACAGAATCTTGCACGTCTGAAGGTACAAAGCTCCCCTGTCTGATCAATTAGGCTGGGTCCTTCTTACGTTTCTTCCTCTGACCCCATTAAGCCACTGGGGGCTCCTCCCACTCTTGTGTGAAATTTCCTAGGCAGCATCTCTTCCCCTCATCACTTGAGATCATTCTCATACTATTATACTGCCAAAAGCAGAACAGTCCGTGGGGGACAGTGCCCTGGGTTAGAAAGACACATGTCTTCTCCAATTTAAAGAGGCCAATACTGGTAGTTGCTGGTTTGATTCTACGCCCTACACTCATTTGACAGAACAATTACTTAAACATATCAGTTTGGAAAATGGGAGCGGGGATAGTGTGGAGTTGGAGACATGTAGCCATAATAATATTCTTTCTAGTAAGCCGAGGTCATCCTTTGTCTTCGCACCAAACCGGAACGAGGTGGGTAAGCCTGCCAGCATGGCAGAGAGAGATTGGACCATGTGACGGACTTGTGGGTGTGAGGGCAGGATCTTGAACGTTCAACTAAGGGGTGGAAACCTGTAAATCTTCAGATTTGGGTTTCAACAGTTGGTGCCAACATGTCTCTCCTAATAAATTGGAACTTTTGAGGAATGCTTTGCCTTGGAGTCTGATCTGTTCAGGGATGATATTTGGAACGCTGACAGCAACTCTGTAAAGCTGCAGAGATTATATCATTCTGGATCCTTTTGTCTGCAGTTCACATATGGTTCCCAAGTAAAAGATGGAGTAGAATTTAGTTCCATATTGAATTGCAAGTCTTGGTGGGTTGTTGTTTTTTGTGGGTTTTTTTTTGACAAGATATACCGAAGGTTAACCAAATGATACATTAGGACCAGGAGAGTTATATAAATAATTTCTCCCGTGTTTTTGCTGATGTCCTGATCCCCTTTTCCACCTCCCCTCAAGTTGTCCCATAGTCTTTGGTAATCCACCCTTTGGCATCATTCATCCCACCCCTCCCAGTCATCCCTGTCTTTCAACCAATTGGTTTCTCAAGAGCAGAAAATTCCGTGTCTTACTGTTAGCTATAAGTTTCTCTCGTTGGCATATACGATACCTTATATCTTCTTTCTCTGGATCTGAGTTAGTGTGGAAGTTAGCTGCTCTAAGAAGATCACTGCCTCTCGGGTGATGCCAGCACAACCTCTGGTCATAATAACACAGGGGGAAAACTTGAGTTCTAAGCAAGATTTTTCTGATCTTCAAATTCAGACTTCCCTCTTTTTCTTCTAAATGGTTTTACACTATTTAGGCAGGTATTCCAACATGCAAACATTTCCTCTTTGATGCTCACAGACTGGGTTTGCATATGATGCTAAATGCAGGTTTAAAAAGCACAAAATTTTCATAGAACATGCTATGCTCTTAGAAAGAAATAAACCCTGTTGTGATTTAATGTTAGCATGGTTCACACAATATACTAATATAGTAAGTGAATTTCCTCATACTGAATCACTAATTACCTGGGTCCATTTTAACCCTAACCTTTCAGGTTGTGGGAACTTGGAAGCATGCTATACATTGAGCCTTTGTGGGAAATAAATGTCCCCTCTCACTGCTCCTCTGTTTGCAGCTTAACAGAAAGGCTCCCTCCCTCATTTTGCCCTCTTGTTCTTGTGCGTGGCTAGCACAGCACACTCTAATCATAGTCTTATACTCAACTGGTATTCGTCTTTCGTTGAAATGCACAAAGGCTCTTTTCAGCTCATTGTCCAGAAATCGACTGGGGACCCACAAGTATTTGGGAAGGCTGTTCAAAGGAAACAAATACATTTGAAATCAAACTTTACAAAATACTTCTCTGCAACCTGGCACCCTTTAGTTACACTCCACCATCCCCAGCTAGTATGGGCAGGGTAGGACTTAGTCTAACACATCTGGAAGGAACCCGGTTACCAATGATAGATTTTTAATGTATGTGTTCAGAAAGGACAATTTAATATTCACTGCTACACCCTTGCTTAGTTAATTCCACGCCTGATTCTTGGTGCAGCAAGACCGCATCAGATATTAATTTATTAGAACCTGACTTCATACTTTTAAAATACCTGAGGCTTAAGAAGATTCTACTAAAAAAAGAGACAAATATGTTAACTGGCTACAAACACTAACTAGCTTTTCACCATTGCTGCAAGATGTAGGCTCCTTGGCTTAAGCTTTAAGTGACAGAAGGACTCTGTTCCAACTTCTCTCTCCCATTCATCCTGGCTTCACATCTTTCCATTGTTACATATCCATCAACACATCTGCCCGCAATGCAACATTTGCTATTGGTGGGCAAGCGCCTTCCATTCTCCTGAAAATGGTCTTTACCTGGTAGACATATCGAAGCGCTCATTGACTGGGCTGACTCGCCAGCCCGCTGCACCGAGCCGCTTCAGCTCCTTCTCCCAGTCACAGAGAGTCTCAAAAAGCACTACTGGGATTTCTTCCTGCAGCTGTAGGTCCTGTCTGGCCAGGCAGTTGTTCTCTACAACACAGAGGTCAATATGTTGAGATGCATATTTCAATAAAATCTCCCTGTTTCTTTGATGTTGCCAGTGCTCCATCGCTGGAGGATAACAGTTTCTCTGAGATTGTGTAGAGACTCCTGCCTTGGGCAGGGTGTTGGACTTGAAGACCTCCAAGGTCTCTTTCCAACCGTATGTATCTAGAGTTCTATGTTTACTTACCCAAATTCTTGAGCGCTAAGTATTCATAGCAGGTATCCCTGCCACTGTTCTCTTGAGCTTGTGCAATGGCCATTGTCACCTGGAAAACAAAGTTATGGAAGAGCAAGGCCATCTAGCTGGCTTCCTGTCTAAGGCAGGACTAGAAATTGCTATTGTGCCACTCATCACAATAGGGTCAATTGCGATTTACCCTATTGTGGCCAAGGGTCACAAAAGTCCAAGGGTAAAAAAAGGAATCTGTTTTATTTTTAAAGAAGCCTTTTCTGCCTTTAAGGAGAAGTTAATAAAGTATGCCAATGAATGAGGCCAATGATTCTTGTACCTAAAATATTATTTACTATGAGGAGAAGAATTAGTGTGTGCCATCTTGCATTTCCCAGTGCCAGAATTAGGAAGGGGGAAAGAAATGCATATTCTCTTGATTGCAGAAAAGGCGGGTCATACAAATATTTGATTTCTGAATGCAGAGTGAGAATATCTTTTGGCAGAAGGACTGTGCTTAGATTCACCATTTACTAGATGTCTTTCTGCTGAATTCACTTCCATAACTTACTCGGAAGGCCTGAGATTCTAGGCCACTTTCGTGGAACTGGAACCTTAGCACCCTGAAATCTCTGCAGTAGATGATCAGTTCCTCAGGAATGAACTTCAGTGTAGATGTGCTCGTCAGCACCTTGGCCTTTGTGAAACTATTCACTAGGGTGAGAACAGAAATCATGTTATTAGGAGGAGGAGGAGGAAGGCTGTTGTGAGGGAATAACCAAAAGCAATATGTCAGAGCAATAATAAGACAACAGTTTCCTGCCTTGGCAGTTTACAAGTCTAAAACTGGATGAAGTCCTTCCCAACCATTACATTCAGATTCTGTCTCTGTTCTTCAGATGAACAAAAGAAAAATAATATTCCATGGAAAATATTTCAGATTTGAAGAGGTATTTCAAGCTGAACAACATTTCCATGAATACATCTCTGTGCATTCTGAGCAAAATTATCTAAGAACAAAATAGTTGGCTATTATAAACCCAAAGATTAAATGGGTGTTTTTCCTCTAAACCTACCAGCAACCAGTTTTCCAATACATGGTAGGGCCACTTCATAATCACTGCACATAAACAGACAGCAAGAGACATTCTAGAAGGAAAAGAAATAACTTAATTGGTTTTTTAATATTTCTGATCTCTTCCCTGAGTCTCAGTTTCAGCAGAAGCCACTTCCATATGCTTAGAATCTCTCCTTGTCACAGGTACACCCACAACACTAGGTTTCAACCATGTTTCCTTGTGATAAGAGATAATGGTCAGGATCCTTTGCTGTTTCAAAAAAATGAACAACCTCACGGTGGAATTGCTGAGAAGGGGCGGGGGGATGATTTGTTGGAGTAACTAGTGTTCTTTTCTCACTGGATTTCAACTGATTCTATAGACTGAATCTAGAATGGAAATGTATCTCAAACCCAAAGCAGAAATACAACAGAAAATATTCCTTCTGTAAAGGCAGGCTTAAAATTCTGTAACTGAGCAGGCCCCAAGAATTCTTGTGTTCTGTGCCTTCACAACCTCCAAACCATCTTTTCTTCCTCCCTTTCCATTCTTGTTGCTCACTTGCTGCTCTCTGCTTTTAGGTGTAACCTGAATTGCTATTAGTGGCCATGAATCAGTTGCCGAACCCACCTCACTGTTTGGAGAGGAGTCTGGTAAGAAGGCCACTCTTAGATTAGTACAGTAAAGTGTGCCAGGAATATGGCCTTCTCCATCTCGGGAAGAACTGCTTTTTCTAACATGACCTGCTGCTTCTTGGATATATTCACCTGAAATAAACAGTTAATTAACAGTTGGAGGACGGCCACAAGGATTTTGTCTTTCATTTTTAAGTGGCATTTAGTGGAATATATGAAGATAGTATGTGAAGCATTTAATGAGTTACATGCATTAAGTATGTAATGAGGGATCATGTATTTTATATATGAGGAATAATGTAGCAGAGTATGTCTTCAAGTGAACCATTGTACAGTAATAACCCTTCATATCCTCCTTGCAATAAAAAGTCTGATTCCGTTTTTAATAGCATTTCTAGCTCTGCTTTTTCCTCTCCATGCAATCTCAGCATGCTTGAGAAATGTAGCCCAAGACTGACATCCATGTGCATGCATGCCCATATAGGCCCATTTCCCCCACTACCTGCAATGCACTGGAGAGTATGACAATTTCCGTTCCTCTTTCTGGTCATGTGGGGGGACTTTGGACTCCTGGGCTGCAGAGAAAGAAATGAAGATGTCACCAGTGCAGCACGAATTGTTTCCTAGAAGCAAAGATCTTTAGTTTGAACTAGTAAGACATATTTGGATATTCTTAAAGTAATACCCAAGCGGAGATGAAACAAACAACACTTGTCTTGTCAGTGTTAGTGAAAAAAGAGACAAGGGATTATTTTGCATATTATTTTCATTATTTTAGTGAGGTTTTTTGCACAAGATAGTGGCATTGTACAAGACTGTACTCTATCCAGTACACTACACCAAAGTTTCAAGGCCAAGCATAATTTAAGAGATCAGCAAATCACCTTGCAAAATTATTTTCTCCCTTACCTTCTCTGACAGTGCTAGTAAAATCAAGCATGTGTCTGGCCTACCATTTTTTTTAACATCGTAAACTTTAGATTGAGGGTTATCAATCTAAAATAACAAGCAAGCTCAGAGAGCACCACGGACCCCTCACGTCAATCCTGAGCTACAAATGTTCTCCTTTATTCATAAACTTTAGATTGATTATGTATTCCTGTATCTTCAGCTCTGGTGATTGTTACAGGACTTGGACTGACTGCCTGACTCCCATCATGCATACTTTCGCCTCAGTTTGGAAAACATTGCTTGATTATGCAAAGAATGTCAGAAGGGAAAGAGAAAGAGAATGCATGTAATAGTAAGAAAAAACAGACCTTTCTTAGAAAAGCAAAGACAATTGAAGCAGAAAAATATACATAAACTATTAATTAGACAAAACGTTAACCATATTGAAACAAGCACTTTAGAATTTTAACCTGTTTTATTTGGCCTTATTACTTAAAGAAACCGCCTGAGATCAGCCGTCTGGTCATAGCAGGAACCCTGGAATGAAGCACTCGGGCCAAAAGGCTGGGTTTCCTAGCTACCAGCTCAAAAGCCAAAGAAGCATGAAAGCCAGGCGGCAGGATTTTTAAAAAAAACAAAAACGTTCTAAATGTTTGTGAATCATTAACGGGAAAGTTGCCCTGCTGAAACGCTCCATGGCCAAGTACATAATGTACAGAAACAAACACCCATTTCTAAAATTATCACTGCTTTAAACAAAAAGGGAGACTAGTGCTTTGAATCAACTTAAGGGTTTGGATGCGGAACTCCTGCAGATCTTTACACAAAATAATTATAGAAATGTGCTTTGAAATTGCAGCAGTATTCTAAATCTAAAAGAAGACAAAACAAACAGTTGTCTGCATTGAAATTATTTCCCAACATAATGCCATGGATGTCCAGTCATTACACCTAACTTTATTGTTTTTCCATTCCCTACTTACTAACATTTATTTACAAGTGGTGCTGTCCATCCATTCTGTTGTGCAAGGGAACACATTGAGGTTAGTGGCTGTCTTGTCCTTCATACCGGTAGTAGTGTGGTTTAAAAAGGGAGTTTAAAAATCCAGGTTTTTCCTGGTGTCAGGGATACAGTTAACACAGTTTGCATCACAATGATTTCAGAACACATTATTTTTGAAGGACTCCTGGATAACAGAGGGGCCACTTTGAAACATTCTTAAATTTGCACAAAATATAAAATTAACTTTCCCATATGCATACCACTACCACCAGGTGTAATAACTGTATAATTTACCCATTGTGTAATTAGTTATTAGTTAGACCCTTGCAGCGGACCTCTCACATCACCCTCTTCATACTAGAAGGATCTTACAGAGTAATCTAATCTTCTGCTGCATTTGAGACTATTACAATAGAAAACCGGAAGATATATTCATAGCCATATTCCCCCTCCTCCCCCAGTTTCCCCAAATCTCTGGCAAAAAAAGTTACTCAAACTTCATTCACACATCAAAACAACAGGCAGATTCACTACTTACTTACCCCTGTATCCGGAAGAGGGTGTTTAATTTTAAAAGAGTTCTTGGACATAGAAAGCATTGTAGTGTCTTTGTGTGCCCCATAAAAAAGGGGGTGAGCCTATTATTGAGTGTAGTGGGAGAAATACAGGAAGGAGGAAAAGAAGTCCGTGTCCTAAATCCTCCCTCTGACTAGCCTGGAATCTGAAATGCAGGCTAGGACTGGGGGTGGTAGGACGGGGGTGTTGGTGATCAGATGCCTCCAAGTCTCTCCTTCCTGCAAGGCAATATAACTGAAGCAGCTCTTCTGCATATGCCAGCGTCTTCATTGGAGAGGGCAGAAGCAGAAAGAATTGTTAATTTTTAATCAGATTCCTTTCTGAAAAATAAAATGCTGCTGTTTGGAGAGGACATGTGGAAAAGCTGGCCAGCAGCTGTGCGTGTAGGAGGGCTGCTAGCTACTGCAAGGCGCGGCTTTTGGCTTTTCCTTGGAGGACTCCCCCCCTCCCTCCCCCCCTTGCTGCAATGGGCCCTTTGGAAATGAGCAGCCGCAGGAGGGCCATTCAGTCCTCCAGTCCTCTGTGAAACTGACACCTTCCTCCTCCTGTGGAATAAGCAGGGCTGGTGAAACTGACGCCCAGGCAATGGCTGTATGCTGCATGCAGCTGCCAGCAACAGCTCCCCTTCGCTGGAAGCTGCTGTTTTCACAGAGCGCTCACTCTGCTGTTCTAGGACGGTGTCTTGTTGCCAAGCTGCTTTAGTAGTAACACAAATCCAGAGACCTGGATTTGCAGCTGACAGGCTAAGGAGCAGGATCCTGTCTTTAAAAAATAAAATAAAATCACATATTAGTTCTTTTTGCAAGTAAGTGGTATAAATGTGTGGTTTATGCAAGGACAGGCAGAGTCCTCTGTTTAAATTTCCAGAAGGAAATTCCATCTCAACAAAGGGGAACCTTGGCAATCATTTTGGAAAGAGCTAGAGTGTTGAAGAATTGAAGGCAGAAATCATAAATTAGTTGTGATAAGAGAGGATGTAAAGTAACCCCCATCTATAGTAGAAGCTAGTGCTTTTTTAACATATGATCTGGCATTTGTATGCAGCAAGATTTTTAGCTTTACCGACAACAGCAAATTAGAGTGATTAAAACAAAACATGGATAATGGACAATAAAAAGAAATAAAAGTTCATTGTGAGCATATATATATCTATGGAAAGTGGGAGAATTGTCATATGTAAATGCTGCAGCTTACAGTAGATACAAATAAATCCCAATTTTTTTAGAATTCAATATTGACAGTGTAGGAAAGCTGAAAACTGAGTTATTTTTCAACCTTCATTAATTTCCAGAATTGTTGGGTAACAACAATTAAACCTAGGTCCTGCTGTCTTTGGACCTGCTTGCTGTGATAACAACTGTTGCAATCCAAAACATCTGAAGAGCACTAGGTTAGGAATATGACTCCAAGATCTTCGCCAAATCTTGTTTCCTTCTCCAAGAAAACAAGTTAGCAGCAGCCTCAGGAAATTTGGTTAATGATTACAAAATGAGGTCTTGCTGGCAGGATCAAAGGGTAGCCTGTCACAAGAGTCTCTGAAGCTGAGCAGTTTTAAGTTCGAATTAGACCATCTCAGGTCAAAGTCTCTGAATGGTGGAAATATTATTCTGTTAATTAATTCTCTGTATTATATAGCAGTTTTTTCCCCAACTTGAAACAGCAAACTGCCATTCCAGTTATTGCGATCAAATATATAAATTGGGATTGATGAATAATGAATAATGCCCTCCAACATTGCTACAGCAACTATGCATACTTGGGTACACCGCCAGCCCTCTTAGACTCCAGCAGGCATTCCCCACACAGAAGCCAAGAGCTGTCTTCAGCATGCCTGAGCAGGGATGGTGTAATGAGGTCACCCCTCCCTGGCTGGGGGCTTTTATAATATAGGAGGAGGATTAAATAGAGAAAAGGAATGCAAGCTGAAGCAGAGGCTGGCAGAGTGCCTGCCATGCCTTCTTCGTTTCTACTTTGCTGTCCAAAGAAATATTAGAGAAGGAAACTCTTCTAGCTAGAGGATTTATTCCTATCATAGAAAGCTTCTTGGTTAATCTTGAAAAGATGCAAATAAAAATACTGCTCGCCTCTGACCTCTGTCAGCCTTATAAGGTAGACAACCGGACCAGGAAACCGGTGCCATAGAGTAGGGGGTCTCCAACCTTGACAAC
>JANHFT010000973.1:37505-55123 GCA_032467955.1 Pseudoxenodon macrops | reverse complement strand
TACAACCATATTTCTGTTGGATCTTTGGCCTGCCACACTTTCTATTATTCTACTATGCATTTTCTATTGTGGGAAAACGGGAGGGGGGATAGTACGGAGTTGGGGATATGTAGCCATAACAAAATTCCTTCTAGAAAGTCAAGGTCATCCTTTGTCTTTGCACCTGACCAGAACTAGATGGGCAAAGCTACCAGCTTGGCAGTGAATGATTGGACCATGTGACAGACCTGTGGGTGTGAGGGGTGTGAACTTTCAACTGGGTGGTGAAAACCTGGGAATCTTCAGATTCGGGTTTTCCCAGATGTGCCAACGTGGCTCTCTTAATAGATTGGAACTTTAAGGAATGCTTTGCCTTGGAGTCTGATTTAGTTCTGGATAATATTTGGAACGCTGACAGAAAAGATAACAATGGTTCAAGTAAGGATTATACAATTCTGGACACATTTTAGTGTATCTTTAGTATATAAAACTCTTTAAAGCATAGTAGATTGTATGTGAGTTGAACAGCTCACATCGCTTGCTAAACAAGCCACCTTTGCAACATTAGCACAAAGGTCTATTTCATCTAATTCTACTTAGCACAATTATTCTGTCTTCTTGAGAATAATGGATTTAAGTTACAAAGGCAGATTCTTCATGGAAAAAAATTGCGGAAAAAAGCCCCTTCCTGAACTGTTGGATAGTGGAAGCAATTGTCAAGAGGGGGAGGGGGAGGTATGTTGAAGCAGAGGCTGAGCAGCCATTATTAGTTGAGGATTATTTAAAGTGGATCCTTGAACTGAGCAAGGGTTGGACTTGACAGCTGAAATAATCCAAATCTAAAATTCTACAATTCTAGGGAGAACAGGAAAATAATCTGAGGTATCCCTCCCATTGCATGGAATGTGATTCCCTTAACATTTTTACCTGCATTTCACAAGACAAAGGGATCCACTTTACATTCATGTAGCTGTGCAGCGAATGCAACTTGGCTTCCAGTGAAAGGGTCACACTAAACAGGCAGGGCCATGTCAAAACAAAAGCAAAATGATGCCACTGAGTTAAATCGGAGCTCCTATCCTTGGATCTTATAGAAATTCCAAGTATGAAATAACATTTCAAATAAATAATATCCTGGAGAAATTATTGTAGATTTCACAACGGGAGTACTAGATTTCCTCACTTTTTTTCACACTAATTCATATTTCAAAAGACTGCCTCTCTGTCGTTAGCAATTCCCCCCTTTCCCAGCCTGAAGCCAAGCACAGAAAATCAGGAGTCAAGGTAGTTCAAATGTTTTTTTCCCCTCAGCTTTCCCTCTACAAGAACCTGAACTACTAACGGTCAAAGGAGCTAGGCGGCAGATAGGAGTCCAGGAATTCAAGGCGGGCCGAGCCGGGATCTCTTGTGGGCGCAAAGGGCCAGAGGCCGATGATGCGCTTGACCTCTCCTCCCTGGGGCTCAGCCTGGTCACCTCCTGCACCTAACCTCTCATCTCTTGTGTGATTCTTTACACCTTCCATTTCTTACCTTACCAGGCCCTGTTTCTCTGGAGGTCTGTTTGTCCTCCCTTACTCCTTTCAAGCTCCAATATGAAATCCAAAAATGTAGAAACTCAACATTTCTTCCACACTGAGCTCTCCTTTTATTTACCTTGCCAATTTGACGTTATCACTGTCATCTTTACCCCACTCCCAGTCTTTCCCAGGATCCACCGCAAAGTGTACCGGAAGCAGCTTGTGTTCAGAGTCTGTCAGAGGGATCACAGCTAGGTTGAAAAAGAAGAAAAAAAGAAACAGGATTTGGGGTTGGGAAAGCAGAAAAACCACCAGCAAAAGAAAGCCATACATTTCATAGAAAGGGCTATGAGGAGATCACAGAACTCTCTGCCTGAGGTCTTTGCAGGATGCAAGACGGAGAGCAAGGACAGGAGAAAGGTTAACAACAGAGCAGCAACTCGTTTTGTGCACACCTTGTTCCTTGATGGGCTCCTTTTGCTCCATGGACACCAGGGCAGAGAAGTGGGCTTGATCATAGGCCAGAACCAATGGGGAACGATGGCACTTGCTGGCAGGAACTTCCAGAGGCAAATAGATGCCACCAAAGGGGATGGGAGCAAACGCTGGAAAGGAGAGAGAAGCCTCTTGTGAAACCACGTTCCTTAGCACCACCACCATCACGGAGAGAATGGATGCACCCAGCAGGGAGTTGCTCGGGGAAGTTGGCAAAAAAGGCCAAGAGAGTGAAGGGCATACACTGAATGATGCAGAGACATAAGCATCTGCTTTTGTGGCCTGTTCTGTGTTTGTGGTTTTCCTGGGAGATTCTAAGAATTATGCATGTGCTACTCTGGGAGAAAAGCAAAACTGTCCACCCCGTAAGCTTATCAGAGATGACAAGGAATTCCTGGAACAGATGCAGGAAGCACTTTAGAGCAGTGGTGAAATCTACTTACCTCCCCTACCAGTTCGGAAGCGTACGATTTGCCTTTGTCACGTGAGCTTTTTCACCCTCTGCGCATGTGCAGAAGCCTTTGCGCATGCACAGAGGGTAAAAGAAACCGGAAATGGTGACGTTCGGGCAGGTGGGCAAAACCTCGTTCAATGGCCGCCACCTGTTCTCCAAACCACTGGCGGCCACTGCTACCTACTCGCCCGAACCGGACCGAGTAGGTAGCATTTCACCACTGCTTCAGAGGTTCAACGGTACCAGGAAACCTCTGAGAACATAGAAGAAAAGTGGACGGTGGCAACTAGAGAGATGGAGGAATGAGGGGCAAAGTCCCAAGGCCTTCCGAAAGAGCTCTTCTTCCTTGGACTTTCAGAAAAGACCTCCAGGCTCCCTTGCAGAAGGCTTCCTAAACCCCCTCAATAGTTGGAGGCAATGGCCTCTTTGTCTTGGAGAAGAAGACTAGGTGGAAACATGATGGCGGTGTTTTTCAAGTATCTGAAGGGCTACGATGGAAAAGATGGGACAGAACTATACAGAATTGCTCCAGAAGGCAGGACAGAAACCGGTGAGTTCACATTTCAAGGAGCCTATCCAGGAGACTGGCAGGGGAGGGGCTGGACCCTCCTTTGCTGGAGACCCTGAAATAGTGGTTGGATGGCCGCTTGTAAGGAATACTGCCATACTGGGTTTCTACACTGAGCAGAAGCTTCAATGATCTGTAAGATCTCTTCCAAAACCTCATATTCAATGATTAAGTAAACTACGGACACTGAGAAAACTCTTCTCGACTTTTACTAGGAAACCAAAAGTAACCACTGTGTGAGTGACTCTTCCTGGTCTTGGCTCCCTCCTGCCAGCCCTGGAAGGTCAATATTGTTTGCAACAGAAACAGAAGCTTCCCTCTGCCAGAGTTACTACTGGGGGCATTTTCCTTTCCAAATGAGAAGCATACTGGAAATAGCCACAGGCACTACACAGGCAGACCAGCGCCCCACTTCCTTAATGCACCTCACTGCACTCTTACCTTCTCCTCCAGAATCTCGCAACATTGTGTCTGCCACAACCACAATGGGCCTCTTCAATACATGGGAAAGGACAAAAACATGGAATTCTTCCAGGCTCTCGTACACAGGCTCCTCAGATCCTTCAACCCTGAAGCAAACAAACCCAAAAAGCGTTGGGTGTGTGTGTGTGTGTGACTAAATGCTTAACATTCTCCATGCTATATCACTGTATCATACACCCCTTTCCTGTGTCACTCTGGACTGGCCTATTATATACACATGGCCAAGACAGGCATCAATTGACATTTGGTGGGAATCAACATAGGTGGCATAACCAGGTGCAGTTTTCTGCTGTATGTGCCTTCACAAACAAGCACGTTTATTTCCATTTGAGCATATTTTAAAGGACCCATAAAATATCCCCCCCCCCCCGGTTAATTGAAGCCCCGGGCATTGTAATATCGTGCTTAATGAAATGTCCTACTTACCCTCCACAGTTCCCACTGTTGGTGCCATAATGCATACGGGGTTCGCTCGAAGCCAATTTGATCAGCTCATTCCACTCTTTCTGCCATTCTTCTTCTGTGTATACTAGGCCAGACTATAGTGTTGGCAGAGACAGTTAAGAGAGTAAGAAATCTATATGCAAACAAAACACCTCCTCTCGATCATCCTATTTTAGAGGGACTTATACTTTAAGATTATTCCCCAAGGCTGGTCTGGGAGGAGCTGCTGCATTGAGGTCTTTAGAAAAGAGGCAGTTGAGAGAGCGAGGCTTCAACAGGGACGCAAGGCTGAATCTTTTCTGAACACAGCAGACAGCCAAGACTGGCCTCACCAGTTCTCAAAGGCCGCTCCAAATGGTTACCTCTTTGTTTTGCTGGGTCTGCTGCCACCTCCAGCGCCGCTTCAGAGCCTCCCTCTCTGCCCCTCTGTCCATCAGGGTGTAAAGGCATTTGCGGAGCATCAGATCCCTGTCGTGGAAACCCCACATACCTGAAGGTGGTAAGGAGGGAATAAGAAACAGCCTCCTTTTAAGGCATGTTTAATTGGGCCCAATCCCATGTCTGACCATGAGCCTATGTCATAATATGCTTGCTTTGATTTTGGTTTACAGTATTGGCGGCTTACAGTACAGGAAACCCAGCTGATGTTGATGGAGGAGGATCTGGGATATGTAGCCTGAGAAAAGGACCCAAAAGGCTACTCAAAGTGATTTCTGTGTTAACTGAAGTATTTGTCATTTTTACCAGGAAACTCTAAACATCATAAGCTATTGCTTATGGAAGGAAGGAAGGGCCCAGCTGCCTAGCAGCAGAAGGAATGCACAGAATAAATATGTATTTACCACCGAAAGATCCTACCTAGTGATGCAGCATGAAGTAGGCAATTTCCATCCCCCGTGGTGGCCAAGGGAAGCAGCCTTTGACAGCTGGGATCTACATTGGCCCACCAGTTCAGACGACCTAGGCAAGGGGAGAACAGATGTGTGTATATATACACGTACTAAATACAAACAGGTGTTCTGCATTTGAGAGTTTATGAGTTGGAGCATTTCAACACACTGCTGCTATCTTCACTTGGCCTAATTTCTGTTTAATGAATTGTTCCTTGGCTATTATGGAAAGAAAGAAGAATTTCTTAGAGACTCAACAACTTTGATTCTTACCTACTATACTACAACAGCTGCTTAAGAGACAAAAGAGGTGACAGAAAAAGAAAGACTCAGCTGGACCTTAAAAACAAACTGAACATGAAAAAGATTACCGCACTGTGCATGAATGAGTTTGTGGCAGTCATACAAAAACCAAAGCAATCTTTGCCTTATAACTAGAGCAAAACTTTTGATCTTGCCTTAAATATGGCAATAACTGCCCCCAGCTTCCTTAAAAAAAAAAGAAAAAGAGGGGGGGGGGGTTAAAGGAATATCAAATTGTCAGTGTTGCCCAGCAAGACAGGAGAAACAGCATTTCTCAAGAACAACTCAGTCCTACCAGAAGGCTCAGAACAAGAGAAGCTTTTGATTAGAATGATTAATCTCAGGTAAACCCCTTGCTTTCCCTGGAATGGCATTTTTAAGAGGCTGAAGATCAGCAAGGGGTCCTTCGTCGTCCTCCAAGAGAAAGGATCTGACTCTGTGATGGAAACATTCATGATTGGCCCTCAGCCACCAGCCTTCCTAAGCAGACCGGCCACTCCCCATTTCAGTGGCATGCAGTACAGCCAAGTCCCACCCTGTGACTGAGCAGCTGAATTCCACAGAGCAAGGGAGATAAAACCAAATCTGAGGAAAGCTAAAACACTGTTTACTTGAAAAAGATTTTTGTCTATTTCTTTTCCATGTTGGACAATTGTAAAGTCCAAGTAACTTTAAATCTTGTCACCTTAAGGGAGGGGGTAAGTTGGAAGACATTGTGATGAAAGGAAAGCCCCAAATAATTCAGGAGATTTGTGATGAATTTTTCCATTTTTTATTAAATTAAAAAGATGGGGATGGAGGAGAAAAAAAGGGCAGGGAGGGAGAAAGAGGTAGTCATTATTTTGAGGGGAAAAGTTACCCTTCTGCAGCTACTCATCAGGAGTAGAGGAGGGTTTACATTAATCCTTGAATCATTCTCCAGCATTAACCAATTTAAAATTTATTGGGAAAATGCATTGATTCCCCAAATACTATGAGTATTTTAGCAAAGAGATGGATCCCTTACATTCCAGGAAGAAACATAAGGTGTGATGCCATTAATGTATGAGAGACTGTGGAACTTCCAGAATGTGTATTTTTCCTCTTCTTAGTTCTGAGAATGCTGCAATTTTCCAACTACCACCACAGAAAACACATCCTAACAGGTCAAAGCAAGAGGACCAAGAGTGAGAATGCTAAACACTGAACCTGCATAGAATGTAGGATGATTTAAATCAGCACGGACTGAAAGCGAAAGCCGCTCTTTGATGTAGGAGGTTCTGGAGAGTTTTGAATCAAAGCGCCCTGGTGCTTAGCTCTAAAACCTGCAGGCCCAGGGAGCAACAGCACAAAGATGATACCTAACCCATAATTTCTTCCAGCTTGCTAATCGAGCACGATCATCAGGTGGGCCCAGGAGAGGTCAATCCTTTGCAACCCTCCACTCACCAGCCTGCTCCAGTGCCACCAGCATCGATTGCTCAATGAGGTCCCGCTCGATGAAGTTCCGGAAGTCTCCACTGTAAGCATTCAGGTCAGGGAGCTGGAAGGTGCAGATCGGCATCTCCAAGAGTTGCTCGCCGCCGCCACCGCCGCCGCCACCATTGCTGGAGACATGGGAGCGAGCCAAGGAGACGATGGTGGAGCTGGCATGGGAAATGCCTCGGGACAAGCGCTTCTCTAAAAACAGAAGAGGAAGGGGAGCGGCTGCAGAGGCGGCATCCTTGTCCTCTCAGGACTGTGACAGGAACTCAAACTCCAGCAGGGAAAATTCACCACCTTCCTCCAGGGGCTGACTCGCTTTCCATGAGATGCAAACAGTGCCTCTATCCATAAAGGGACCATTTTTCAGCACCAGGAGACGCTCTTACCTTGAATTATATCATCTTGGCGCTGCAGCTGAGGCCGGACACCCCGGGCAGTCTCCTTCTCCACAAATTTAAAAGCGCGACCATCATTGAAGGAACGGGGCAGGACCCCGGCATGGACCTGCCTCAGCTGCTCAAAATCACTCAGTGCAGCATTCAAGTCCCAGTTTTTCCCTAGGAAAAGGAAAGAAGCCTAAGCAGGGCTGAAAAAGCCAGGCCAACCTCCGCTTTTCCTTCGTAAGAAAATTTGGGAAGTTTCCCCCGATCTCAGCCTTTTATCTCTGCTTTCTCTAAGTTTCTAGAAATAGATGCACTCAACCCTTCCTGCCCATTCAGGGAATTGTCACGAGCGTAAGTATTTCACTGAAGGGAAACTGTCATGGAGGGAGACATAGGAGATACCCAACTATAGAATAAAATCCTATAACAAAACCCTCACCTCAAGACGGGGAGCTTTGGGGCAAGCTGTAAGTAACCATAAACAGCCGGATGCGGCATTTTCTGAGATGACCATGTTATTTTGGAACTCAGAAATGGATAATTAGAAGGCAAGAGTCGAGGGTGGCAGTAAAAAGTGAAAACCATCTTCAAACTGAAGTTTTTACCTTCAAGCAGGTCTCTTGCCAATCCCGGCTCTGCCCCCGTTGAGCGAACAAAATCCGAGAGGACGACATCCATATCCAGGGTCATGAATTCCTTGAAGGTGACTGGAACTGCAGGGACATCTAGCCGGGACAGTTTTTCATTCTAGAGTAAAGAAAACGAGAAGATGGAGTCTGGCTGGTTGCTACAAAGGTCATCCGAGAGATTTGCCCCTTTGGTTCAATGGGAGGCCAATGAAGTTGCATCCTCTGGCAGCATTGTCTCCCTGAGCCCCATCCACAAAGACGTAAGCCCCGCCAGCAGCATGAGACCGAAGCAACAAGGGGACGCGCGGAATACTCGGCCTTGGGAGGTCTGAAGCCTTCCGGGTGGGCCTTCAAATCTGGCTCTCCGGGCCGGCCTAGGCCTCTGATGGCGGTGGCCTATGCTGGGCCTGGCTGACAGGCTGGATTCCACCCTCTTGGCCTTCACTTCCTAGCTAATCTTCCTGAATTTTAATTGTTTTTGTATTACCTTTTATCTTTTTGTAAGCTGCCTCAAGTTATTTCAACAGTTAGGTGTGCAGCATAGAAGTGCAATCAGTAAATACACAAGCAAGCGATTCTGCTACACCCCTAAACTAGCAGAAAGAGGCGGCTTTTTCAGCCAGAAAGGCAAATGGATACCGTTTCCCCGAAAAGAAGACCCAGCCAGAAAATAAGCCTTAGCATTTTTCAGGATGCTCGTAATACAAGCCCTAGCCCCAAAGTAAGCCTCAGTTAAGGTCATCAGTCAGACGGACGCAATTAGTACCATATTTCCCCAAAAATAAGACCTAACCAAGCCCCAATGCAACTTTTGGAGCAAAAAATAATAATAAGACCCGGTCTTATTTTAGGGAAAACACAGTCTTTGTTTCAAATGGATTGAAAGTTATCTAGAACGTCTGTCCTTACTAAAAGGATCATTCTCCCTATAGTGGAATTTCAGAGGCCGCTCACACCAGAAAGAACCTTAACAATATTTCTTCATGCTTTTAATCCAGATTTCTACTGGAATTTCTACATTCATTCTTTTCCCTATGAAAAAGATTAACAATGCTGCTATAAGGAGATCTCCACTCCTCACAAGTCACCACCCAATAGCAATCTTGAAGACCCGTTTTGCTAAACCCTGCTTAGGCAGTCGGCAAATTGCACTATAAGTGGTGTACAGCTGATCAGGTCTGCTAAGAAAGAAAGGTTTACCCTTGTCCTGGAATTCTGAAAAAGTAGTAGACAAAAGGAAGGGAGGAAGGAAGTCCTTGTTAATTTCTTGTTCTTGTCTGGCCAATTGCCAAACTTCAATCTCAAATTTCCCCCAAAACCATGTAATCCTTGATAGAAGAAAGTAGTTTGCTCTCTACCCTTATAATCAGCATTTTCCTGCCCTCTCTACTGCTCTGCCTCAAATACACACCCACAGACCCAAAACATGTTACGTTATTCCACTCCCTCTTCCAAAGTAATTGGAAATAAAAAATTTCCTGTCTGTTGCCCAGCGCAACAAAAGTGAGACGTACTGAACGATTCAGAGGTGGAATGATAAGTGGACTAGACTGCTGACTGATATCTCCCATTAGCAATACTTTCATTGTTGCTTTTATTAACTGTTGCTGCAATCTGCCCTCAGCCTTGGGGAAATTGGGGAACAAACCCTAACAAAATGCTAACAATCTTGATTTTGGGTGCTTCCCCCTCCCCACTCTCAGGCTCCAAGCAGAGGAGCATAAGAAGCTAAGAAGCATCTCTTGGGTTAGTCGTCTCCGAAGATCACGCTGAAAAGGTCCAAACTTTGTTCTCCAACCAGGCCCAGCGGTAACTTTTCTGCTGTGTCCGAGAGAGGAAAACAAGAGGGCAGAGATTCTTTTGCAAAGAATCTGCTGGGTTGGCCTTTGTCATGCCTGACTTGCTACATCCCTGGATCAAAAATAACACCTCAAATGACTAACAGATTTTTTGGATGTGTGGTAGGTACACAGAGGAGATAGGAACCTGCCAAAACTTTTAGTTCTATAAACACAATCGTATGAAAATGGGCAGTTTCTTTTCTTGTCTTTCCTTAAGTTGTAGATGCACAAGAATTATATTTTAATCTCATCTCTAGGAGGTAAACAAACCAGCAGGCACCATTCCCAATGACTTAGCAGGGGACAAATCTATGCCCTGGTAGCCGGACATCTGAAGCTGCTAGAAATATGTTGATTTGAATGCTGATGCTAAGGCGGCAAGAATGCTACCTGCACCATGGTCCGCGAAAACCCCATCGTATGGATAATGCTACCGTTCTTTTACTACCTACCTAGAGCATACACAATGGGGGGGGGGGAGAAAAGTGCTATATGGAACAAAGCAGCAGATTTTGATGGATGTAGGAGAGTACGCTGAACCACTCCCTGTAATATTTTTGAATTGAGGAAAAGGAATACTGGTAGTAATCCATATGAAGCATGAAGCTCTGTCTTTTAGGCTGAATAATAGAGAAGTAAAAGGAAAGTAGAGTTGGGTCACCTTGCCTTAGACATTGGTTAGACAAAACATCAGATTGACTTTTAAACAGAAGATAGTCCAAGAGGCTGGGAGAAGATAAGGGACAACTCCTTAATAATAGATCATTTCCCCATATTTAAAACCAGGTATTACTATCCCTGGGAGATTCAAGAAGGATGATCTGCTATTGAAAGGATTTTTTTGTTTTGTTATTGTGCTAAAGTCTCTAGTCTTAATTCACCTTCCAATCAGAAACAAAGCCCTCAAAGCAAGGAGGGATTCTTCCAAATAACCTGCTTGAAGCTGTATAAGCATGGCCAGTGATGCTATTTATCTACCAGTCACTTCTGAAGAAAAGGCAACCCAAAAAATCAAGTACCGTAACTGCATACAAAGTGAGCCCTAAGTTTTTAATTCATCCTTTGCGCAGGCAAGCTTGGAAACTCAGTGTGTGCATGATATGCATCATCAGTCCTGTAATGATGTCATTTCCTTCCTTCCTTCCTTCCTTCCTTCCTTCCTCTGCTAGTCTGATTTTAAGTACGGTTACAGTTACCATGAGCAGTTCCATCAATCTTAAGGCCCCCTCTTCTCCAAAACACATAAGCAAATCATTGCAGTCGCTTGCTATTATCTCACGGTAACTATCTCTATGCATGAGGAACTATTTTAAAAGCGCATACCTGAGTAAGAGTTCTTTTCTGATTTACTCATGTGATGGTACTCTGAAACAATTCTGGGTTCTGAAAACCAAAATTACACTTCATATATAGTAGTAAGTCAAGATCTATTTAGGGCAATTAGTTTAAAATAGGCCACCTCTGACAAAAGGAACAGAAGAGAAAGAATACAGGAAGCAAACCTTCTAGAAGGGATGAAACTGAATTTCATAGACAAAATTTCACAATGCTCCTTTATTTCTAGGGAACAAGCAAGGGAAAACAAAAAGAGAACATAACCAGTGACCAGTAATATTTTCCTTTAAACACGTATGACTGCGTGCAAACCACAGCCTGACCCTGGGCTGTCAGGGACTCAAAAGTCGAGTGTCTCTTCAGTTATGATGCAGCGTCCAAAATATGCCTGCAGAACCACCAAAGGAGTCTTGCCGTTGGTAGGGCAGGGCCACCTTGTTGCAAGGGAGGGAGGAAAGCGACTAGCAACCCATTGCCCTAATTCCCAGCCATTTCATTATTTCTCTTATTTACCCACAAACTGCCCCACCCCCAAATACAATTTAAAAAAACCTGAAAGGGCTTTGGAAAAGTTTCCGAAACGGTACCTTTACCCCTTCCATATCCCTGTTAGGAAAACTAGCACCTTAAGATTAACCTGAGATTTTTCCTGAACTTTAACCTCAGCTTCTTCCCTCAGAAAGGGCTGATAAGGATGTAATTAAGCTGGGTGTTTCTTTTTTCTCCTGAGCAAGAGAAATGGCAAATGCCCCCTTTACAATATGATCTTCCAAAGGACTCCTTGAAGTAGCGGTGCTTCCCAAACTGAGAAATAAGCAAACTGCCAGGACTGCAAGGGCCGTGCATTTGCACATTCATGCCCAGGATGTAACAGATATCATCCTTGCTATAAATAGCCTCCTCTGGACAGGTCTTTTAGGTGCTCTGTCATGCCGAAAAGAAACGAGAGGAGGAGTGTCTGTACCTGGATCAGAGAGAAAGAGGTGATCCCAAGCACTTCACAAAGGCCAATTAGTACATCCACCCTCTCAGGCAGCCTGGCTTTTGCAAACCAGAGCTTCCTGGTGCCCATTTTTAACAGGAGAAAACTTGAAGCACAGAAACGGTGTGTAACTGGCATGATGGACGACAAAGGTTGCCATTTCTACGAGCAAGACTGGGAAAGCATCTGGCAACCTTTCTGGGCCTCTTGGCACAAAGGTCCAGAGCAAGTTATTCACCTCACATGGCACCTTTTCCTAGAACTTCAGGAGGACCCATCAGACCCTCCGTGACTTTGCCAACTACACTCAGCTCCGAACAGGCGCACATAAAGCACATTGGAAGAGAAATGCGCACCGAGACACACGGGAGATCGGCCGAATCTATTCCAAGGAAGAAACAGTTTCATATAAACAGAAAAGGTTAGATTCCGTTCTTTGGAATACCACAAGACAGAGACAAAGAAAAGGACTGTTATTCTTTGTAATAAGAACAGGGTACACATCATTTCTCACCAGCAAGTGTCATTTTAAACACAGAGAAACTGCGCCAAAGAATTATTAGATACATTTTTTAAAAGTGAGTGATTAAAGGCCACCTATATAATAAAAGAATTTTAATGGGTGCAGGAATGTTTGCTCATGGAATTCCAGATGCATATTCCAACCTACCTGTGACTCTATATAAATCAGCAAACCCTTAAATGATTCATGGATCACATTTTATGACTTCATAGAGGGTGGAGGGAAGTCCACACCCCATTGGGTCCAACTTCATGACTTAAACTCTGCATCACAACGGGGAAACGATACACATTTATCAGGTTTTTTGCAACTTGGCCAAAATTATGTATGAATTGTGAATATTTTCCCACACCTTTCATACCAAAAAGCAGGCACAACGTAAAATAGAAAAATATTCAGGCACAATGTAAAATGGAAAGTACTGCCAAATGTTTTCCATTTAGTTTTCTTCAATTCCAGTTGAATTTTAATAACAAATAAAAAGGTTTTTAATAACAAAAATAATTTACTTCTGTTTGATTGGAGGAGGAGGAGGAGGAGGAGAACAATGACACGGAGGAGATCTAGCAAAGGCTAAGGAGAGCTAAGCATCTTAACAGCAGACATGGCACAAGATCAAATGAAGTCTGATCTTGAATACTATTCAGAAATACAAATCATTTTGCCTTCCCCCTCTTTATCTCAGTACATCAGATATAGCCTGGCCCACATGTGGGGGTTCCCTTTACAGCCCCTTGCCATGAATTGGCCTCTATTTTTAAATCCATCCTCCAGCAGTGAATTGCAGATGTAGCAACACTGTGCAGCCCTCCCAATGCAAAAGTTCACCGTTGTTGTAATCCCACTGTATCTAACCTTCACCCACAAAAAAAAATGTCCCCAGTCAGGCAGCACTTTAATTCCAATCCATGTATAATCCAGTAGCCAAACAGGATGCACTTTTATAAACCAGGAGATCCTTAACAGTGAAATATGTTTATAAAAGTTTAAGAAGCTACTAACTTCCCTAGGACCTAATTGTGAGGCTTGCTGACTCCCCTCTTTAACTGGAGCTATTTCTGAGCTTTGAAAAGATTCTTGAGAGGCAGAAAACTAAGTGCTGTTTTTTCTCTCTCTTACTTTTCTGCAGGAAAGATGACTGGAGAGGTTGTATCTTATCGCGAATTCCTGTGCATCAAATGTAGAAGAGGCTCTGCAATAGAGGAAAATTCTAGAGAAATTCACTTTTGCTGTTTGAAAAGGTGAGGAAGAGTTCCCCTCCCCCTCTCCCCCAGCTACATTATGGCTTTAGCAATAATTGCCTTCAGGGGGAAAAGACCATTGGTTCCTTCTTCTGCTGCCAATCACATGCCTTGTTAAAGGAAAAGGGGTATGAAGAAGGATAGGCCCATTTCTTTATTGATCTGATTTCTATAACCACTCTTCTCAACAAATGACCCTGAATGGCATACATTATAAAACAAAAACAATTTAACCGCTATAAAATAAATATAGATGCACCAAGTAAAACTGTTAGTAGGGATGATAATACAGCTAGGAAATGGGGCCCTTAACTTTATATTTCCTACTTGCTACGACCCAATCCTTCCCCAAATCTCCCCAGCAGAGAAGAGGCAGGAAAACCTCAGGTTTGTTGGTTGGGGCTAAAGCAAATGACTGAGTATCGTGCGGCACTCCAAGATGTAAATACACCCCAAGGTACAAGTATGACCACTATGTAGCCGTGTTATCCAACGGCAGTCCTGATCTTAGAAGAAGCAAGGACAAAAGTCTAACAACTGAAGCTTGTATTCCCCAAAGCAACTTCTATCAAGTTCATCACAGCTTCTTCACACACAAGACCCACACCAGCATGGGGCATAGCCTTAAAAGAATGTTGCTTGAGAAACAAAAGATGATACCCAAAGTTGTATCATAAAGATGTGCCAAATAATTTCACATGTACTATAGCTCAGGTATAATAGCCAATGTTAAAGTAGTTGGGCCAAGAGAGGCTAAGGACGCCATTCATAGGTTGCAAATCATTTCGGTTTAATATCTTTGTCAACATCCTAAGCGAACCCATTGCGTAAATTCCAATCTTCAGGCTAGTAACGATATCATACCAATTTGTACATAAAAACAACTGTTCCTCTGTTTTATGCATTCAGTTATTTGCAACTATAATTTGTAGGGAAGATAGCAAGCAGCATGGACAAAAATAAACGTAAAACTAGATGACTAGGCTAAAACATGCAGATACTTGGAACAGTACCTGTGAAACAGAACATCACCAATGCAACCAATGCGCATAAGGCAGTGGTAAAAGTATGTGACAAATCTTTAAATGGATCTGCATATTTATCAGCCAGATTCTTGAGTGTTTAATGTAATGTAATGTAATGTAAATTAGCATACATATTAAAACAAAAAGCATAAACCTTGGTGAATATCTACCTACCTCCCAATGACTAAAAATGCTTGGCAATCTTCCTAACTAAAAGAAATATATCCAGATGATTGTATTTCATGATTATGATTTATCACTTGCTGTTCATATGTACACTGAGAGCCTATGCACCAGAGACAAATTCCTTGTATGTCTAATCACACTTGGCCAAGAAACAATTCTGCTCCTGCTCATTCCATTCAATTATTCTATTCCTTATTCCATTCCATTCCATTCTTCTATTCCTTATTCCATTCCATTCTTCTATTCCTTATTCCATTCCATTCCATTCTTCTATTCCTTATTCTATTCCAGACATCCAGCCCATTGGAAATGCTTTCTGGAAAGCTCCATCTAAGACTAAGTAAAATCCCTGCATTACATCAGAGATGGGGTTTTATGGTGAGGGCACCCTCATGGAAAAGCCTTGTTTTCTTGCCTCAGTAAAGGAAAGGGTGGAGCAAAGGAGGCTGGCAATAGGCGGCCTCTCATCAGGTTTGCTGGGGAATGGGAGCAGAAGGGTGCTGTGCTGTCGCCCTCCTTTCCTGCTTGAGGTGCTTCCTGGATGCGCTGGATGGCATGCTGACGGGGAAAGGACCCCTGGTAACAAAGGTCCTTCTAGGAAACCACTGAGCCTGGGCCTCCTTCACTGGAGTGGCTAAGGGAGGAAGCCAGCTGGGCCCAGGGACTTTGCAAGACAAGAGGGATTCCAAGATAAGAGCTGGATCCACAGACTTCTTCCCATTTGCCTCCGGCATATGGTAGACAAAAATGTGCCATTCAGCTTAAGTGGCCATTTGTACCAGACATTCCTCTTCTACAAAATAAGCATTAAGCTTGACATTACTTACACATCTGCCTCAGCATTAATAGATTTTTTTTTAAAATCCAGGTACTTACACAACCTTCATTGATTGCTCCTAGGAATTTTAAACAGTAATTCCTAACTCTGTACAGTACTGTTATTTACAAAACATGCATGAAAGTTCTCACTGCTTGTAGAAATTTCTATTCTATGAGGTGGAGGAGTCAGCACAAAAATGGCTGCAATTCTTGAGATTCCAAAGAAGCCCTACCAAATTCTCATCCTCCGCAGTTAAAATCGTAGAGATGCCTCCCACTTCAGCGTTCAAGGGCAAAGGGACCAAGCAAATACGGAGAACAGACGGCAGTGGGGTTGAGCCTACTGACAGACAAGGCAGGCAGAAGAAGCTAGTCTCCAAGCAAGATCAGAGGTTAAAGTGAAAGTTGACAGGTCACCTCAACTGCTCCAGAAATCATCACTGGACTCACAGAAATGGGGAAGAGGAAGGGGAAGTGACCCAGAACCCACACTTTGCCATCTGAATGCAGCAAGTACAAGGAAGGAAAGGAGGAATACGGACCATCCAGGATCTCCATGGAATGCGGAGGTTAACTTAAGGACAGAGGACTCATCCCAGTTCTGGCTTTGCCTCTGGACTCACCAGACAGCTGGAAGGGCCCTGCAATGGGCCCAAGGATCAGTTTTCACCACTGCAGCCGGAGCTAAACCCAGAGAAAACGGACCCAGGTCAGCAGAGATTGGAGCTGGTATGTCTTGGTGCAAGGAAGCTTCTTAAGGAGAATGAACGGCTGTCATCATTCAGCAGCAGCAGTTAGTAGGGCACAGAATGCAGAAGGGCCCGATCCTGTTCCTAGGTATGGGTGGAAAAAGACTGCGCTGCTGCCCCAAACCCCAAGAGTCAGCCGCTACTGCTACCTGCCGAGGCCACGCTGAGCTGGCTACCTCAGCCACATGACTCACTGTAAGGACATCCCTGGCCTGGCCCTTTCCTTTCAGAAGGGCTCCTGGGATGCTGCTCTGCCGAAGACCGGCTTCTCCCAGGCACCGCTCCCACAGCCAGGCCTCTCCTAAGCAGCCTTTGTTTGGATGGGCGTGTTCTGTTCAGAGGAACAGGGCTTGACGGGCAGGCGCTCATCTGCCAAAGGCACAGAAATCTTTCTAGCCAAGCCCCGCGATTTCATCACATAAAGTTAAATCACGTCCCTCATTATCAAAGACTGCAGGAGCCAAGAGCACAACTCCTTGCTCCCAGGGAGACGGAGGCAGACGAGAGAGAAAGGCCAACTGCCTAGACAGGAACTGGGCACATCCAGGACTTCACTTCCCTCCCTCCTTTGAAGGCAAAAGGAAAGAGACTTTTCCACTTCCAGTAGCAACATCCTTTGAGGGACGTCTTTTCTAGGAGTCAGCAATGCAGCATTTACATGTCTCACAGTGAAAACCAGTAACAGAGGCCCAAGGACCGAATTGTTGCTAAAGCCGCCCTTGTTCTCCAGGACAGTCATTGCAAAGCACAGGACACTCATCTCCAAGAGCACCTACTTCTGTGAGGAAGGCTGTTCACTTGGATAAAACACTCACTTCCGGAAAAGCCCGGCTCCATTCGGACCTCATATCCAACCAGTTGCACAGGCGGAAAGCAAATCTCTCTGTCAACTGCAAGGGTTGGACCATGTTGGGGGTCCACACCTGGCCAGCTGGTTAAGGTCCTGGTTGCAGGGGGAAAGACCTTTACGGTATCTGCCAAATACAGCCGGTTGAGGAATAGAGGCTCGCTCCCTGCTGCCAAATGGGCCGGGTCCGAGGCTGCATCCTCTATGGATAGCAGTCAGGTCCAAAGCACAATAAGAGCTCCCAACAAGCGTCCCACAGGAGGGACCACAAAAGCTTTTGGAAGAAAATGCACCTGCTGGAAACCACCTTCTCTAGACAGGCAGCGGCTGCAGCGCCACAGAAAACAGCCCTGTTCCTGTGGCACCTTTGGGGTGGCCACCCCGGCGCGGGGGGGGGGGGGGGGGGGGGGGGGGGGGGGGGGGGGGGGGGGGGGGGGGGGGGGGGGGGGGGGGGGGGGGGG
>JANHFT010000973.1:0-13682 GCA_032467955.1 Pseudoxenodon macrops | reverse complement strand
AATGGCTGGGGGTGGGGGGGGAATGAGAGCTCCTTGCAGCAGAGCTGAGAGCTCCCTGATGGCTGTCCAGAGACCCTGCTCAACGGGGCCTTCCCTGCTCTCTCCCCAGAGCCCCCAAAAGGGAGCCACCAGCACCCTCTACTGCGCAGTCGCCCCAGAAGTGGAGGGGATTTCAGGCAAGTATTTTGACAGCAACTGCACGCTGGTGCTGCCTCAAGCCCTCGCCCATGAGCCAGGCCTCGGCCGGAGGCTGTGGGATGCGCTGGAGAAGGCCACGGGCCTCAAGACAGACGGAAGCCAGCAAGCGGCCTCGGGCCCCCTGCAAAGGGAAGGTTAGGGGGTTTCTCCCTCTTTTCTGCCCAGGGGGGAGTAGAAAAACTGCTGCTCAGCAACATGGATCATCCATCTGACTCCCCTCGCAAGAACTCCCCCCTGCAAAGTTGCCAAGCCTTATAAGTGGGAACCATGGCCAGGAAAGCAAAATTCACCCTGGATTTTGTCTCAGGCTGTGAATGAAGGACCTTGAGGGCTGCTGGGGCCCCTCCAGCCCTCTGTCTGAGGTTGTGGGTCTGGGGTCTGCTTTGAATCTCCCCCCCCCCCAGGCTCTTTGCATGGCGGATTAAGTTTCTTGGGAAACTGGTTGGAAACTCTCATCATCTCCTGATGGTTTTTGTCTGGAGCCGAGGCTCCTCTCGGCTCCAGTGATGCCTTTGCAGCATCTCAGCCTCCCTTATGGGTCCTTTGTCTTGGCTGCCCTGGTTCTGCTTTGCGGTTTTGGCCTTTAAATGAATGAATATTCCGACTGCAAAGGAAGAGTGAATTGTGCCTCTTCTTACTGAAATAGAATAACCAAGTTCGTTTTACACTCTCATCCGTAGTGAGAGTCTATGAGCTGTATGGAAAATTATTACCTGGTAAGAGATCATTTTTATTTCTCTTGTGAGTCTGGTTTGAACCAGTCACCTGGGCAACTACTAGATGCCCTCAACATGCCCCGTGAATAGCCTCACCTGGTTTGGGATGGGAGCAGCTCAGCATTGCATGGACCAGGCCGAGGAGCTCTCTCTCCCTGCCTGCTCACTCGTCCATGAAGACCCAAAGGCCACTCGCTCTCCAAGGCAGCCCAAAGCCCTTCCAATGGTAGCCTCCCATTTGCCCCACTGCAGTGGGTGAAGCACCGGGAGAATGAGAGACCCAAGGCTGGGACACACGGATACCCAAAGCCAAAGAAGAGGGCAGAGAGCAGAGGCTCCCGGAGCGTCTCTTGATGGATGCAGCTCCGTGTCCCTCACGGCTCTAATATCCCTTTTTAAAGATTGCTGTAACAAAGCAAAATGGAAAACGGAGCTTCCTTAAAAAAAGAAAAAAAAAGGACAGGGACTGCAGCAACCCTGAAGTTTCCTTGGAAAAGCTCCCCCTCTCCAAGGGACGGCATCCCCAGGGTCTGGGAGCTCCTTGGGTGTCTTGGGGTGCAGATTGCTCCCTGCAGGATATGCCCCATTCACGGGAATCATTTTGCAAGAGCTCCTGAGACCAGGGCCCAAAGAAGCCACTCGGCCACCCCCCAGCCAGAAAAGTGGCTGCCTTGATCGGCCCCAGGGAGGGAGGGAGGGAGGGAGGTTGCTGAAACCAGCTGGCTTCTCCTAAACGGAGCGCAGGCCCTCTTCCACCTGAACACTCTTAACGGATGTGAATGTCTCAGGCTGGCCAGGGAAGCCTGGGAGCTGAAGTCCATCCTAAGCCCACTGGCAGAGCAGCTAATTTCCTTTGAATAAATCTTCTCCAGAACAGGGGGAGCATTTCAAAAGATGGAGGGAGAGAGAAATGGGGCGGCTGTGGGATTCTTCTCCCCATAAAGGAAAACCTCATGTGAGCAGGTCCTCCCTGTTACTTTGGCTTATGGCTTTGAGGTTCCAGAGAAATCTAACTCTCCGTTTATAAGCTCTTCATTAATTATAATTATCCCGGTGTTATTTCTTTAACTTTTTTGGGGGTCCAGGAGGCAAATTCTAAATTAGCCAGAAACTGCAGTGAAATTCCAGAGCGAGAACCAGAACTGCGCCAGTGGTGCAAATAGGTTATTAGTGTCAGAATCAAATGAAGCCAACTGGCATATGACCGGTGAGTTCTCTACCACCCCCCACCCCCCCCCGACCGGCCTCTTACACCCTGGGCCATGGACTTTGAGAATGGATGCGTCCAGCAGCAGGCTCTTCAAGCTCCAAAGGTTTTTGAGTGCAGCTGAGAATCTGAAGCCAACGAAACTGTGATATTCAGCTTTATCATTGATCAAGATGAAGCTGGCCGACCTTTTATCTCCCACTTTAAACAGAACCGGCAGAGAGAAAAAGAAAAAGCCGCAGTGCAAAAACTTTTTCTCGAACTTCTTATAGTTTGCACAGATTGTCATAGTGTTAGAAACTTATTTTCATCTCCATTAGTTCATGCCAGCCTCATGGTTTTCTCAACACTCTGAAAACAAAGGAGCTCAAAGAGGAGGAGGAGGAGGAGACGTTTTCCGCCATATAGCCCAGAGCTTTGTTGGGGCTGCTATGATCTCATATTAGGATGCTGAGAATACACATTTTGCATTTCACAAGTTGGCAGTTAGCCTGGAGGAAGAGCTTGGAAGGAGGCGCCTGGGCAGGGCCACCAACTCCCAATTCTTGGCAGGGTTTTGCGATTGGAAACAGCACAGCCCTCCTCAGCTGGAAGCCTCCTCCTCTCTCATTCTGAGGAAGGTCTCAAGGTCTCAGGCCCTTCACAAAACACACTGTTGTAAAGGTTGAGGTTGTCTCCTTGAGTCATGACTCCCTGGCGTTTTTGTTCTCTTTGGTTGGGAAAATGGGGGGAGGGGATTTAATCTGAAACTCAATATTTATACGTTTTAATAAGCAAGTCTTCTAAATTTAAGATTTAATTCAACACTCTCTCCCTTTCTTTCCCTTCATTTCCTATTTTTTCTTCCTTGTATTTTATATAATAAAATAAAACCTTAACAATCAGCTAAAAATCCTGGAATCCACCCCCACATCAGGCTGGCCTAAGGGCTTCGGGCAGCTGAAATCAAGGTTTCCCCACATATTGCCAGAGTAAAAATAGTTAGGTGGATTGCAGATTCTACAGCTATTCCGTAAATGTTGGATTGCACCATCTCTAATTTTCAATGCGCACATGAAATTAAACCAATCAGCAAGTTAGCTTTATCAATTGCAGAGCCGCCTCTGGATGAGATGGGTGGCACATAAATGTCCTATTAAATGCTTCTAATCAATTGTAATGATGAAGTAACCAACAACCTGGAAGTGACGGCAAAGAGGGCTTGTAATGTGATTTCTCCCCAGTCCTTTGTTCAATAGCTTCAGAACTGCAACTCTTCACCAATTGACCAGGTGTCAAGGTTAGCGTTCCCCGTTTCTAGTTTAAGCCACCCTTGGGAGAAACGCTTCCATCACCCCTGGGTGTTTCTGGATCCCTCGGCCTGTCTACCTGCGCTCCCATCAGAGGCAACGGGGACGCTCCCCGTTTTCTGTCTGCTCCCAGTCAAGGAAACCAGCACCCTGCAGAGAGCTCTGCCAACAGGTGAGACGTGCTCCCACCCCCCCCCCCCCCGCAGGGAGAGGGAGGCTCCTGAGCACTGGTCCTGGAGAGCCTTCGGTGCACCTACCTACCCAGGTGAGGACACAGGGGCTAGACTGCCTTGCCCTGGACTGGTTTCTCGGAGGGAGGATGCAAAACAGCAACTCCCCTCTGACCGCCTCCCGAGTTGCACCCACAGGGGTGTCCTCTCCTGCACCCAGGTGTCGACAGAAGCCAGGCAGACTGTGGGAGAGAATACAAACTTTATTAAGAGGGGCTCCTCTACTTTGGCCTCAGTATAAACAGAGCCGACTTCCCGGGCTTTCACTGCCACTCGATGTGCAGGTCAAGGCCTTCCCGGCTGACTTTTCGGAGAAGCTCGTCATAGTCGCCCCGGTAGATGTCTGGGCATTTGTCCAAGTGGAGGGAATTCAGCTGGTTGTCTGCAGCCAGCAGCAGGTGGATGGTGCTAGTGGAGACCTGGCACTGGAGCAGAGAAAGGTAACGGAGATGCAGCAGGGCAGCGCCCCGGGGCTCCAGCACTTTCTCGAACACCTCATCCAGGCAGAAAGGCAGGTAGAACAGCTCCAGGCTTCTCAGGCAGGGGGAGTTCTGGAGGACGGACAGGAGGTTTGCTCTCAACCTCGGAATAGGCTGGGAAGGTGCGGAAGTGTGCAAGTGGCAAAGGCTCAAGGTAAACTCGGTAAGGTGGGAGAACCTGGGGGGTGTCAAAACAGCCTCCTGCTCCGGGGGGGGCCTTCCCTCGCCCCTCAAGGACAGGAAGATGCTGGCACTGAATTTCTGGAGATTTGGGCAGCGATTGAGCAGCGTGTGAAAAGACAATTCATCCCTAACATAGAAGCCATCGACGGAGAGGGACTGCATTTGGGCGCCGAGGATGGCTGCCACAGGCAGAAGCTCCGCCAGATTCCGGGGCCTGCTGCAGTCCAAGGTCAGGTCGGTGAGGGTGCGCCAGGTGTAGAAAGCGGGGCTCAAGGCGGAACCGTCGTCCAGAAGGACGATGGCTTTGGTTAAGTGTGGGCACACGGCACAAACCGTGGGCAGGAAAGTCTCCTCCACCTCCAGGAGCTCCTTAAGGGGCAGCGTGAGCCTGGAGCCGGCCTGGTCTGCCCGCATGGCCATCCTGCGCCGGGCCAGCTCCTCCAGGGAGGGAAACCGGGGGTCGACCTGGGCAGCCGCGAACTGCTGGCCGAGGATCTCCTGCAGAGCCTCAGAAACAAACTCGTTCTCTACGAACCGGAGACTGGGAAGGGCCAGCAGAACGAAGGCCAAGGCCCAGACCAGATCTCGGCTTTTACCACTGGGCTCCAAACCGTCAACTGAAAGCACCTGCAGGCCCTGGCAAGAGAAGGAGCCGGCCGTGACGTCATAAGCCAAGTGGAAAAGGGAATCAACAGACAGCCGCTTGCAGTCGGAGATGTTCAGCTCAGAGAGATGCCGGCAGGTGGAGCCCGCGGCTGACAGGACCTGGGTGTTGCACTGGGTGTCCGAGAGGTCCAGTTTCTTGAGAGAAGGCAAGCTTTCTATCAGGCTGACCAGAGCATCGCTGGGGATCCGGCTGCAGCGCTGGAGATACAGCAGGGACAGGTTCTGTCCCAGGGAGGGAAAAGGAAAGGCGGGCGTGTAAGGAAGGAAGGAAACGGGGCTCTTTCAGCCCACCCCCCTGCGCTCATCATGAGGGACAGCCCTGCTTGACCTCCCTGGTTTTTTGTTTTTTTAAACTTCAGGCAGCAGACATTTTAATTCTCCTGGGACATTTCATTCTTCATGTTACTGCTGTATCTGTTTCCTGATTTTAATTTTGGTGCCGTTAACAGATTTTAAATTTAAATTTTTTTTAAAATTAAAGATCCCAGAATTCCCAAGTCCTAAAGGGGTCATAATTCCCCACCGCTGCCTTAAATAAATCGTAGGCCTATTTTGTATTTTGGCTTCAATGAATCCTTGCCTTGAGGCCTTTTCTACCTGTGCTTTCAGTGGGCGCAGGCTGAACGAATTTAAGGCAGGACACAGCTTCCAACGGTGAAGCGTCCTTGGGATCCTATCTGGCCACAACCACATGGGAAAAACTGCTTCCTCTTCTGAGAAATAACCTTGCAGCCCCTTGAGCGACAGAGGTGGGGTGGATTTTAGAGCTCCTGGCCTCATCCCGCTTAGATCTCGAGGTGAGAGTCTCAGGGTTCCCCTCTTCTCCATCCCCTCCCCGGCTAGGATATAATCTTAGATGCCGGGAGGTTGTATGTTGGCATTTTGCACCTTAATCTCCGTACGGTGCCTAGAGTGGCCAGGGTGGGCGAAGGGATATAAAGCGTATACAGCAATAAATAAACCCTCCTTTTATATGAATTCTCTTTGCTTTGATTGGCTCAATTATCACCATTATTAGGCATTCAGAGTTCCTGCCGCAGATAGAGAAGCAGGTGGAATGTTCAAGGGAAGCCGCTGGGCTGAAAGGTACAATTTCTGCCATTTTACCCGATTTGCCCATTTGGTGCCAGAGGTACCAGAACCGGAAGGGAGGCAGGAGCCAGCAAAGGCAGCCGAGGAGGGAGGCGGGAGGCGGGAGGCCCAACCGATGGCTGCGGAGCTGCTGGGGGAACCCGCCCCCTCCCCTCCCCGCCCTCAGCAGCCCCTCCGCCCACCTTGCAGCGGCTGGAGATCATCTGAGCCACGTCCTTGGTCACCAGCTGCGAGCACCTGCCCAGGTCCAGCTCCGTCAGCTGCGGCACCAGCAGCAAGTGCAGCACCGGCCGCGTCACGCGCCGCTTCAGCCCCAGGAAGTCGATCAGCTCCCGCACCAGGCAGCCGGCTGGAGGACCCCCGGGGGGGGGCAAGAGGGAGGGGCTCCGCTCCCCGGCGGTGTTAAGGGGCGGAGCGTCGAGCGCAAGCTCTCCTCGTCCCCCGGCGGGATTGGGCCAGGGGCGGGGCCACTGGGAGACTGCGACAACCGCCGGCCAATCCGCGGTGCCGGTAAGCAGCCTTTTCCGTCCCGGCTTCCGGCGCGCTGAGGGGAGTAGCTTCTGCGGCACCATTTTGGGTCGGGCCTCCCTCTGCCCCTCCCCCTCCCCCTCCTTCCCGCCAAAGCCGTCCTCGTGCTCCCCGCTGCCAGGCGGCCGAGGCCGGTTCTCCCGCTTGACTGGCGGGCCGATTATGGCAGGCCGCCCCGAGAGTTCGAATCCCTTTAGCAAAAACCCTGCAGCGCTTTGGGAACAGAGCAGCCGGTCTGTGAAGGGAGCAAGAAGCAGCCGCCGCGATTATGGCGCAGCAACACGGCTCTAAACGCGAAAGGTTCTGTGGCTTTTAAAACACTTTTCTTGCAGAGAAACCACATTGGGGCCGAGGTTTCATAAGCCCTTTAAGACCCCTAATTTCTCACTAACTTGCCCCTCACTTTCCCTTCAAATGCCTTAGAAAAGCGGTGTGTGGCGTCGCCCTGTTCTTTTCCCGAGGGGGAGGAGGAGGATATTTAATTTTATTTACCCAAGTTCCTGAAAGCAAAGAGGTGCCCCGTGTGAGACTAAGAACGCCCGTGTTTGTAAATAATATTACAGGCAAATGCAATACAGCTTAAGCACCGATGCAGAAATTATCTATCTAAAACAGCTTCTCTAAAATCTGACAGATAATAAATCGTGTAACTTGAATACATACATGTATTTGAGTAAAATATTTGTTTAATAATACAAGTTCATCTGTCAGAAGCAGAGAACCAGAAAAGAGCTCTGAATCCATTTTTTCTTTGTCAAAATAACCTGCAGAAAAGGGAATAAGAACATAACCAGCCTACCTTCCACAGAAAAGATTAGTATTGCTTTGCTGATCACATTTAGCAAATGTATTTCTACATTTTTAACAGTGAAATCAAGGACTCTGGCTGAATAACTCTCCTCAAAGAGACCCCGTACTTTTAGGAACTAAACCTATCCCAGAGAGAACTCCAAATCCCTTGCAGTTTTGTATATTTCTTTCCATGACTCAAGGTGTAAAGCCATTCTCCCCTCTGTTGGCTTCAGGGGCGTCCCCTGAATTAAACAGCTGCCTTCCTAAATGTCTTCCCAACATAAGCAACTTCTTGTGGTTTTCAGGAGCCTGACTCTTAAGCCCAGCTCGCTTCTATATCTACCTGTCAATATTGCTTGAAAGGGTAATATAGCGAGAAAGAAAATGCAGAATAACCTCTTATTGGTTTAAATTTAGTACTGAGGAATGACACTGTTCAATTTTAACCAGAACAAAAGAGTTCTGAAATGCGCATGTAAACTATGAGTCTCGAGGAATGGTGAAAAGGATCATGAAGAAGTTATAATCTTGAATGAACTATAATTATTTCCAGTTTATATTTTGTTATGGAAGAGGGAGACTATTTTAAGAGAGCTGTATTGCAGTCTTGCTTAAAGTTATCCAGAAGTCAGTGTGAGTGTGTGTGAGAGAGAGAGAGAGAGAGACTAACCACACACAGAAATGAACTAGGAATTCAGTGCATCATTCAGATATCCTTTTAAAATGAAATGATAGGTAAAATGATTTCCAGATCACCTAATTCCCATTTCAGTTGTGACATAGTCTTTTCCAGTGAAGAGATGGTTATCTTACTCCTGTATATTTGACATGAGCATGCTCTCTTAAAAGTTTAAATTAAATCTGTTCAATCCATCTGAACTAACTGGCTAGGGTTAACAGCATGCTCATAATGAGGAAACAGGAGGGAAAAATGGGGAGGAATAAAGTTTCTAGGCAGAAAATAGGGACAACTGCTTCAATGAGTAAAACGGGTGGAAATAAAATTAATGGATTATTATGTCTTAGTTGGAATGATAAAAAGGGCAAACATAGTAAAACACTTCCTATAAAAAGTTAAACACATTAATATCTTTTGTAGAGACCTATCATACATGGAGCCTTACAAATCTGCATATCACTATTGCATAATTCCAACAAAAACAAATCGGGTCCTATTTGTATCTTCTGCAACTTAATCATCGTCATCATCTCCTTCGTCTTCAGCTGCACGTTTTCTCTTCTCCCCCCGGACAACAGCGTCTGTGGGACAGAATGTTTACACATGTCCAAAGGAAAATTAAGGGGCAGTTCAGTGGTAGCATTCAAATAATTTAACAACCGGTTCTCTACCCTAATGACCAGCTGGGTGTGTGTGTGGTCATGTGACTAGGTGGGCATGGCCAACTCAACGTCATTCACACACACACACACCCGTGCCGGCCACTCGCCTCAACAAGGTACAATTTTCCTCTCTATTTACTACTACTGAACATCCAAAATGGGCCGGAAAACGGGTAGGGGTGGGGCCAGCCAGTGATGGGATTTGCTGGTTTGCCGAACTGGGCATAATTTTAACAACCAGTTCGCCTGAACCGGTCCAAACCAGCTGGATACCACTTCTGGGGCAGTGACTCCTGCATACTGTTGTACAGTTATTTTCATCGCTTCTGAACAATTACATGTAATGGTAACACACATTTAAAATATCAACAAATCTGCTAAGCAAAAATAAAAGTCCTATCAATTTATAACTCTTAAAACTTAAATTTAAGTAGTATTAAACAAGTAGTTTAGAAGCTCAAATGAACCAGGAATTTATTATAAGTTAAATGAAAAGACTAATTTCATCCCAGTTAACAAAATTTATAAAAGTTATTTTTGTTCTGAGAGAAAACTATCAGAGAAGGCAACTTTTGAATCCAGAATAGTAAAACTTAAAAAGTCAATGCAGGCTGAACATGAAGCTTACCTTCTTCCTCATTGTCTCGCTCCTCTACATAATCATCATCATCCTCTTCATCCTTTACAGAAACAAGTGAATGATTTCAGAAATTCAGAATTACTAAGGTCCATTTAAACTTATGAAAGTAAATAAGTATAGACATTTCCCATGTAACAGTTGTAATTGCAGTAATATAATAGCCATGCTACCCTTCCTCATAACCGGAGGTTTTAGATTACAATTTATACAATTCTCAGATGATTGCCAAGCAGATACAAAGCTAAAGGGTGAGCTATATTACACCTAATAAATTATAAAGCTCACATTCTTTTTGCCTAAAATACATATATTACCACTGTAATCCAGGCTCAGATCCTGCTTGTGGAAAATTAGTAATCTTTCAACTGAAATACCAGTTTAGATTATTTAAAAAGCAGTTTCTAAGGTGCAGTTAAAAAAACCAAACCTGATCATTCTGAGAAATATAGTGAAAGATGAAGCCTGGTGGATATTAACAAATAAAAAAGTGTAAAATACAAACTAAGGAAAATAAAATAGCACATTAAGGAAGCTGGCATATGTGACTTTTTCCCCTAAAGCTTGAATACAGTGAATATCCACTTATGCTGCGGCAGGAGAAAACCTGTAGAGGACTTTGGCACAAACTGACAGGGCTTTAAAATATGAAGCCAAGTTAATAAGGTTAAATGCTTTGCAAAAGGTATAACCTGAATCTCTTCTTTCATCAAATAGGAAAGACCCACTTCCTCCTCTTCCTCTTCCCCCTCCCCCAAGTCTGAAGTTTCGTCATCTTCATCGTTTTCCTCATATTCTCCTGGGGGGCCAGCTTTGTCCTCGTCTTCATCCTCATCTTCATCCCCATCTGAAGGAAAAGTGAATAAATGCATGCTGTATCCTTCACTTTTGACTTAGAACCTAAGGGTCGATCCAGGGATTCAAATTCCGCATACAGTGGAAAAACCCACTTCTAAATGAACGTGGGAGATGGCAGAAATAAATGCTGAAGAACCCTCACGCAGGTCACAGAGGAGTGTAACTAAACTGCTGAAAAGACCTGCAACTATACAATGAACTATTTCTTTAAAAAATGTATATTTATAGGAAATGTAATTTTGCCAGCTGCAAGGTTTCTTTTCTCCTTGTAAGGAAAATCATTAGTTTATTAGCATGCAGAGCATGTATAATTTGAATAGTGATCTCTGGCCAATTTTCATATTTCAGGTATGTATTTCCTACCCCGTGCCTTGAAAATATTCAGAGTAAATATCCCAATGAACAATTACCATCATCGTCTTCCTCTTCTGAATCAGGGGCCTCGTTATCATCCTGATCAAAACCATCTAGATACGTGATTTGGTGGAGCAGTTCAAACACACTTTCTCTGTAATCTTCCAGATTTGTGATCTCGCAGTTAAACAGATCAAGGCTTTTCAGGTTCTTCAGATTTTGCTAAAAATTAGGAAAAACATGGAGATGTTATTTATTAAGTTGCTGAACCAAGTTATTATGCTAGGTATATTTATCCAGGGGGTTTGGGCCAAGACAATAGGAGAAGTGAAACTGCCCTTTATAGTTTTCTACATTGGTGCCAACTCCCTTTGCATGCTAGAATGAAAAACAGCTTCTTGGTCAGTGAGCAGGTTCAGTAATTTTGCCTGAGATACAATATGCATAACAGCATTCACATCAGCTTGGAACCCAAACCTGATTCTAGCGTCCAAGTATTAGGCAGAAACAGCAGCTAGGAAATCTCTGTGTTATAAAATGAAATGCCAAAGGAAAACACGTGCAAATGCCTGCAGAGTTGTTGGTGGTTCCTTTTTTTATTGGGATCTGCCAGGGTTCTGTTTAGAGCAAATTGGTTGGACTGCCTCACTGAAGAGGGTACAATTTGTAATCCAACACATCTTAGAAAAGACTGCCATAAAACTGTTTTAAACTGTTTGGATTGTACTTGGTATTTAGTCACAATCATATCCCCTATAGCAGCAGTTATGACACCAATTATTCAAAAAACGATGTTCCATTTTCCTACGCTTCTCTTTAGCATCTTAAATATATTGGCCTTGATTCAGTGACTGCTACGTAATGACGACCAAGTACACCTTAAGACCTCTTTAAATCCCCTCCCCATCCAATTCTATACTTACAAGACTTTCAACAGTGCTGAGATCCTTGATTTTGTTGCCACTCAAATTTAGATATGTAAGATTTGGACATCTCTCTGCCAGGACGTCTAGACCGCCGGAAATTAGATTGTCACTCAGTTCCAGCTATAACGTAAACATGTCAGTCAGTGGAGTTGACTTTGAAATCTACATGTTCTCTCTCAAAAAATTACCTAAGCAAATGTGTGTTTTCGTGACACAGTGGGCATAATAGTTAGGATTATAATAATAGTTAGTAATAGCTATATTACTAATTATCATAGACAAGATTCTTACGCAAGAGCTTTAATGCATGGGCATTAAAGCTGGTATACCTGCCCACATGCCACCAAAGGTCACCTGCCATAACCGAACACTCACCCTTCGAAGCTTTGTCAGCGTGGGGAGTTTGGCCAAAGAGGTCAGCTCTGTGTTGGCCATGCTGAGGAACTCCAGTTCTTTAAACGAGTCATTCAGGCATTCGATTTCGCCATTGCTGGACCGGCAGTTGTCCAGCACCAGCTCAGCCACCTGAAAGAGCAGCACATTCGCCCTTCAGTCTCTGGCGCAAGGGGCGGAACGCCCCGTTAGAAGTATTTTCCAACTTGACTAAAAAGATGGTAATTTAGATTAATTTTGGATACGTGATAATCACATCATATGTAATAAAATTAAAACTTTTTTTTTTAATACCGAGAGAGGTCATACTCAGATAGAGCAAAGACCTTTTATAAAAAACTGTCCTGAAGGAAAGACCTTCGGACTTTTGACAGATACAGTAGCAACATTCTTAGTAATAATAACTAGAAACTTTTTAATCCAAATAGAAAACATTGTGACACTACTGGACCCTACGCTACAAAGTGAAAGGAGACTTGGAAGCTTAATGTAACCATTGGCTTCACACTTAGGTTACAGCATTTCCTCATGTTGGTTTGGGCAGGGGGGCACCCCCAGGGGCAGGGCTCCAGCCCAAGAACGGTTCATGGCACCCATTCTCTTTTAAGCGAGACTTGCCAAGCTCTTAACAGCAGTGGCGTCTTTTATTTTTACTAGGTACTACAAGAAGCACCAATTTCTCCTGTAGAAAATACCGGGAAAAGTATATGATTTGGGTGAGTAAATAACTTTTCACATTTATTCTGGGGAATGTACTAGGGAAGGGGGCTCATTGCGTTCTGTGCATTATGGGCACTGGGAGGGCTGTTAGTTCTTCCTCTTCTGCACCTTCTGGGCAAGGGCAGCTCCTGTCGCCCAGCAGCAGGCAACATGCAGGGAAGCTCTGCCTTGGGTCTTCCCCAGCAGGGGAGGGGCAAGAGGATCACTCTGCTCCCCCCTTTCTTCCTCCAGCACAAGGCCACAGAAACGCTGGAGCGCATTTTAGAAGAACCTGAGCTTTTCACCTAGGGAACCTTTGGCAACCACCCAAAGAACCTGAAGCCCAAAGGAATCTCCCATGCAGAGGCAGGGGTGGGCGGGCAGAGGAAGAGCCATCCTGGGCCACCTGGGAGCCCTAATGGGCCAGTCCGAGACCTCCGGCTCCTCTGCCAACCCCACAGCTGCTTTGGGGACAGCCTCTCCTTCTGGAAGGGGAGAGCTATGGCGGAGGGAGCACCCCTGGCGTTTCCTGCAGTGCTCCTGTGACATGAGAGAAGTTTCCTCCTTCTTCTCTCTGGTGGGTTGTTCTTCGGCTAACCCCCCCTCCCCCCCAACCTTTCTCCATCTTGTCTTCTTGGGACGTGAGGGATTAAAACTCCCTCGGCCTGCAGCCAGCTGGCTCCCTGGGGCCAGTGCACGCCATCACACCCTAGGGCAGGAGGTGAACGCGCCAGAGGCACAGGGCACAGAAGCCCCAGGAGGGCGGCCATAGCTTATCGTCCTCCTCTCTCCACTGGCCTTATCTCCTTGGCCGCCCAGGCATGAGATTGCAAGGGACAGGGAGGGGCGTTGCCCACCCATGGCTGCTCTCGGGGCGATTGCTGCTCTCAGTGTTTTAGGAAGATTAAAGCACGTTGAAAATGCCTGCCTGGACAGAGCCGCGGCGCCCTGTCCTGCTTCTCAAAGAAAGGGCCCACCCTCCACCCGCCCCACGGAGACAAGAGGAAAGAGCCTGAATTCATCTGCGTAGAAGGGACTAAGATGGATTCAGCGGCAGCCCAGCGTTGTTTACCAGCATTTGTGTAAAGTACACT
>JANHFT010000972.1:0-14522 GCA_032467955.1 Pseudoxenodon macrops | reverse complement strand
GTTTTTATTGCTGGCTGTACACCGCCCTGAGTCTTTCGAGAGAAGGGCGGTATAAAAATTTAATAATAAATAAATAATACATCAGGTGATGCCGCCTTGACAATGTGAGTTTGACACCCCTGCATTAAAGGAACAGTTATTTTTAGTGAAACTAAAGAGTTCCATTTTTTATCTGTGGCTTTCTGGAAATTCTGAAAGACAGTTTAAGATTCATAATTACAATTTTCCTCTCAAATACAAGATTTTTCAGCAACTGGTTTGTAAATAGCAAAATATTTTGTATCAGTATTGTAAATTCACGCCCTTTTGAGGGATTTGGTTTCAGTTAATAAAGACCTTGATACAATGATAACCAAGTAATTCCCATGTCTAATAATGCTACTTTGAAACTGATGTAAATCTATTCAGAACAGAATACAGAATAAGAGTACAGAATACAGAATAATTGAGTTGGAAGTGACCTTGGAGATCTTCTAGTCCATACCCCTGCTCAAGCAGCAGACTCTATACCATTTCAGACTGTTCAGTCTCGTCTTAAAAGCCTCCAATGATGAAGCACCCATGACTTTTGAAGACAAGCCATTCCATTGAATAATTGTTCTCACTGTTAGGAAGTTTCTCCTTAGTTCAAGATTGCTACTCCTTAATTATTTTCCATTCTTTGTTTCTTGTCTTGCCTTCTGATGCTTTGAAAAATAGGTTGATCCCTTCTTCTTTGTGTCAGCCCCCCAAATATTGGAATACTGTTACCATGTCATCCCCAGTCCTTTTTTTAAGACTAGCCATACCCAATTCCTGTAACTGTTCTTTGTATGTTTTAATCTCCAGATCCTTAATCACTGAATTATCTCCAGGCCCTTTCATTGAAATATTTGTGTTTAATGATTTATTTTACATATATAAAAAAAGGATGCCCAGAAGTTGAAATGAACAGGTGTAAAAATGGAATATAAATACTAAATGTTCTAAAAATGAGAGATTATAGACAAAGATAGCTTTTCCTGGCAATAAATCCACAGAGGTTTTCAGACTCAGTTTTTCCCCCTGTGCATATGTAGAAAAACATGCTATCAGTGTTAAGATAGCAGAGTGTTAATTAGGATGAATTATTTTTTTCTATACTTTTCATAGAAGAGATCATTTTATGATTCCTCAATGCTTTGATATCCCACATAATATATGTAGCTTCTGTAACCTTTGATGCAAAGGAGATGTTTTAACTTTTTATGAAATATTTTTGAACCTTTAAGCCAATCATTTATTTTTATTGTTTTATGATTGCCAGGGAGTTGCTAGTGCTGAACCTCTTGTTTTCCCTCTTTAAACAATTGGTTGATGTTTAATAAAGTAGTTTACATCCTCAGAGTTGTTTTTTAACAAGGGAAGTAGTCATATTGCAAATAGTCTTGGAGTTACAATCCACTTGGACTCTGCTCATCATGGTCATAACTTGTTATGATCACAAAGTGGAGAGGTCACGTGACTGATTAGATTTTCAATATCCTTTTTGTGGTGGCTATTAAGTAAATACCATGATTCCAACAATCACCCTTCCGACAATCATCATAAGATAAGCAAATCTCTTGTTGTCAAATAGGTCACTGTTGTTGCAGTTTTGCTGGAAATTGGAAGTAAATACTGGTTTTCAGCAAAACTGTCAGAAAACAAGGTCATATGAGATGGGATGCAGCAAACAGCCATATATGCAGCTCATCTGCACAGCACCAAACTGCACTCATGACCATGAAGAAGAATGACTGTGGGAATCTGGATCATAAGCTCCTTTCTAGGTAAGTTCCTGGAAAATCCAAATGATCACTAAATTGAGAACTATCTGTAGTGAAGATTAAGTGCCGAACAGGTATTAGTTTTTAGTCAAGATAAAAGTGAGTTGTTTAAATGTGGTTTAAAGCAGGAAGTTTGTTATCTCACAGTTCATGACACATTCATGAGATTAAACAGCAAAACTAAACTTGTCTAAGCAAGTAGGATAATTTAATGTAAATATAATTTCAGTATGTGAAGAACCAGATGAGATTGACTTTGGGGAAATTGTGAGCACTGAGAAAGCCAAGTACCTGGAAAATGACCGAGTGCAATACAGGTGCAACCCTGGCTATGTCCTGGAAGGACCTGAATGGATTCAGTGTAAGGGACAAGAATGGTCACCTCATCCACCAAAATGCTTGGGTAAGCCATCATGCTTTCTTTAATTGGAAGAAAATATAGAATTGCAGGTGCCAGTTTTTTTTAAAAAATAAGCTTGAATTTGAACCCAATCTACACTGAAGCCACTGACTGTCCAGGTGTCAGCTACTTTTATTTGAAATCTGGAAAACTTAAACAGATTCAAATTGTTGAATGAGCAAGCATATCAGTGAATATAATTAAAGATGTTCCATTGGCAGCTTACGCTATGTTGAATGTTGAGTAACTATGGGATATGGTTACATCTGGATTCAAATCCAATGATCAGTAAGCTAGAAAAGTGACTTCTGTTGCTACGGAGTCAACATTTTTGGCCAGGACTTAGATTTCTTTTATCTGATTTATTATCTTGGTAATAGCTGTTCTTCCAGTTCTTCCAAGTTTATTTTTTCTGCTCATTACTGATATTAGGATGGAATTAATTCAATGAAGTATTTTATAATATATATTAGTTCAGAATGTTTAAAAGGTATTAACAATAGCAGTAGCACTTATAGTATATACTACTTCAAAATGCTTTATAGCCCCCTCTAAGCAGTTTACAGAATCAGTATATTGCCCCCAACAATCTGGGTCCTTATATTACTGACTGAGTCAAGGCTGAGTCAACCTTGACCTGGGGAGAATTCGCAGTAAGCAGAATTAGCCTGCAATACTGCATTCTAGCCACTGTGGAAAAGAGGGAAACCAATGGACAAATTACCTCCATTGAAAAAAAATCTACCTTATTTTCTGTTTTTTTAGCACCATGCCGTATCACAAGACAACAGCTAGCAACAAAAAAATTGTTTGTGTTTGGAGGCCAAAGAAAAACTCAATTTATTGAAAGTAATCATAGCCTGAAATTTCACTGCAATGAAGGTTATGTCCTTGTGGTTCCATCAGTGAGAAAGTGTGTTGATGGTTACATAGATTTGCCTTCATGTATCTCTGGTAAGCATGCTGGAATAAGATGGATTCCTTTGAGATTAGAAATAATTAAAGAAATTAATATAATGTTAAAAATATGAACGTTTGCTTCTAAATCACATTCTTTCAAAAATTATTTAATCTTCACATCTTGGTTTAGAGGTTTAGTGGCTGTAATCTAAAACAAAACATCTTAAGCACATCTGCTTGGAGAAGAATATTTTGGCATTGCCCCAAAGATATGAATTGTCTCTAAGGTTCAATTGAAAAACTTGAGTTTCAGCTAAGAATTATCCTTTCATGTGGTTGAAGATACGCATAATATTGATAGACATAGGAATTTGTTTCAAAATTGCAAAGGTTGTATAAAAATATATTATTACCATAGCATTAGGGGAGACCCATATTTTGTATGATTAAAAAACTCTTTTGGTTGAAGTCAGCTGGATGACTTTATTATATACAGGTAGTGCTCGACTTATGACCACACATCCCCAGCTGATGATGACATTAACTGGGGCTTATTTTTTTAGGGAAGGGCTTATATTAGGAGCAAGCTAAAAATTAGGCTAGGGCTTATTTTCTGGTTAGGTCTTCTTTTTGGGGAAACAAGGTAGTAATAACAACAGAAATGGAAGAAAAAGAACAAGGAAGATCAATAATTGGTCAGCATCAGGTGAAGATGAACTGCATTGTTTTTGGTTGAAACATCTAAGTGGTCTATATCCATTCATTACCAAGAAATTTAACAATATACTAGAAGGATGTGAAATTGAAGGGGCATCACCAACTACAGGTTAATTAATTACAACAACTTTCAAATTGCATCAGCTACCTACCACAAATTGGTGTGATAGGTAGCTGATGTAGTCCAACAACATTTAGTTGAAAACAATCTCTTTCCACCTGAGCAGAAAGGAAACTGCCCCAATAGCAGAGGAGCAAAAGATCAACTCCTAATTGAGAAAATGATTTTGGAGAATTGCACTAAAAAGAAGACCAACCTGAATGTAGCATGGTTTGACTACAAAAAAGCATTTGACTCTCTGCCTCATGACTGCATAATCAAGTGCCTGTCAACTAGAAATAACAGGAGTCAGTGGAAACATCACTCTTTGGATTAAGTCTGTTCTAAATATATTATTAAAACCTACTCAAGTAATTGGAAGAAAGATGAGTAATTCAGAGATGCAATTATGTGTAGAAAGTTACCAAACCATTGAGGCAATTTCACAAGTAGCTGACAATGCAAAGAACCCAACTGCAATTTTGGAATAAAAATCTGACACCAATCTTTATGATGATGATGATGATGATGATGATTTAACTGTAAACTTCCCAGTGCAATTGAAAGAAGAGTTCCAAGCTAATTTACAATTTTGGAAAGGACAGATTTCAGACTTTTTGTTCATGAATATTAATGAGATTGAGAACCCTTTGAAAAAAAGAAGAAGTTTATAATTACTTGGTAGATAGCTCAGAGAAACAAAATGATTTTAATCTATGAAGATAAACTGGAAAGAGTGACATAATTTTAATGAGTTAATTGGAGTTAGGATTGATTTTTACCAGTCTGGTATATGTAACTGAAAGAAAGTTTTAATGGAGCTCCATGTTTGTAAAGTGGTTTTGAAAATATGTTTTCTTTCTTTATATATAATACTTGCATAATAATTTAAGATTGTAAAATATTATTGAACGTGTATTGGAAAATATTTATGTTAAGAAAAAGTTTTAAAGTGTATTAGAATTTATTGATTTTACAATATTTTTAAAGAAACGTTTAGAGTTTTTAAATGGATGTAAATGAAAAGTTTTTTATCTTTAAGATTAAAGAATCTGAAAGAATATAGTGTTTAATTTGGTTAATATTAATGATGATAGTTTATAAAGATTAATATCTGCTAGTAGAAATGTATATATTTTTCCCAAAGGAAGAAAAAAAGTAGAGATGGTTAAATTGATTGCTTTATTTAAAGAAAAGAATATATATATAAACGAATATATATATATAAACCTACGAAAACATATGTAATCATATACATGCTTGACAAAATATATATATGCTTGTTGTCATAGAAATGTTAGTGTATGTTATTGTATAAAAGAAAAAACTTGAGGTTGTGATGTTATTATATTCTACTGTGCAAAAAAGAGTCAGAAGTTAATGTGTGTTTTTTTCATTTTCCCGCTCATCCCACACTTTCTCTTTTTCCCTTTGCCCACTCCTTGTTTCACATTATTTTCTTTTCCTTTTCCTTTGTATTTTATATTTTAATAAATTAATAAAATATATAGATACAGAAAGTTTGAAGGTACATGAATTGAAATGATTTAGTCATATTCAGTTTTGGCTTCTTTTTGGAAGAATATTATAACAAATAGAAATATGCATTAACTTAAAATTGTAAATGATATTTTGCTATTTTGAATTCTCTTCTAATTCAAGAAATCTAACTATTTTTGAGGAATTGCAAAGTTATATCATATATGTGGACCAGCCAAGTAAATTTGGAAAACTACTACTATTTAAACATTAAAAACTGTTTTTTCTGCTAAAAAACATGATGCGGTGTAATTTTTGTCATATATTCATAATAAGAATAGATTATGTTTTTGTGTAATTTACAATATTAGAAATACATGTGAAATATATTTAAGTGATTTGTATCAATTTAATATGTTATGTATTAGAAGAGGCATTATATATTCTTTCATTTTAAAGATGCTTTTATATTAGCCATTACTTAGATGATCCGTTCAATAGATGTATATTGCTCTTTTTTCCATGTATATTTTAAAAATACAATAAACACATACAACTTGAATGAATGTTCATTAAAATAGATTTACTGGCATCTTTTGCAATCAGTCAAGAAATATTGATAATCCCAAAGCTTTAGGTTGGAATATGGCCAAAATCTTTACTCTTCATGCTTTCATATTTAATAGAGAGAGGGAAAAACTGCAGTGGTTCACCAAGGATTGACAACGGAGACATAATTACTTTATCTGAGAAGCAGTACAGATCTGGCTCTTCAGTAGAATTCAGATGCCAAAAGTATTATGCCATGGAAGGTCAGAACAGATCTTTCTGTGACAATGGGGCCTGGACAGAAGTACCCATTTGCTTTGGTAAGCAGAAAAGACAATCTTCATTCGATTTTCATGAGCATTTTTAATCATTAGGATCTATTTACTGCTTTCTTTCACTATTGCATAAATATGATTTAATCAGTGGTGGGATTCAAATTGTTTTACTACAACTTCTGTGGGTCTGGCTTCGTGGACATGGCATGGCATGGCTTGGTGGGAGTGGCTTGGTCGGCATGGCAGGAGAAGGATACTGGAAAATCTCCATTCCCTCCCCACCCCACTAACCTGCCTTCCAGCTCCATTCTCCTATGCAGGGCAACAAAAGAAGACCCAGCTGGCCAGCTGAGACTTGGGGAGCAGAAAATAGATGGGGCTAGTCAGAGGTGGTATTTACTGGTTCTCTGAACTACTCAAAATTTCCACTAATGGTTCTCTAGAACTAGTCAGAACCTGCTGAATACCACCTCTGGATTTAATTGGTGTTGCCTACAGCAGCTCTCCTTTATACAGTATATGGGTTCAATTCTACATCAGAGATGAACTGGATACTAGATAAAAGTTAAATTCTATTGTTAGACCTCTGCAACAAGATAGATCATGACTGCTTTCTCTAATAGATTTATTTGCTTTTTCATCTGAGATCCCTGCATGATTCCCAAGGATGAATTGGAAATGCAGAACATAGAAGTTAAAGATGGAATTAATGCATCTGAAAATATTTTTTTTCAACGTGGTCATTCTATCGAGCTGACCTGTAAAACAGGATATGTCCTTGAAGCAGATTCTTCCCAATCAGTTTCTGCAATCCATTGTGATGGAACACCACCTGTAATTCCTAATTGCAAAGGTATGATTCAAAAAGTTTAATTTTACAACCCTGGCCTGACTAAATAAATGTGCAAAAACAGCACATTTATCTTTGAGAATTTTCCCAAAAAGATTGCGCATTCCTCAATTCAAGATAGTATATCTGTATGGCAATATTGTTCATGCTATTGAATGGTTCAGTAATATTTTTTATATATTTTAAAAGAATTCATAAACTATTACCAAACAAAAATCCATGGATCAGTAGCAACAGCCATTCCAACTAGGTCACTAACAAGAAAATAGGAACTTGTTTTTAGTTAGTGCTCGAATATATTACTTTGCATCTGATCTTGGAACTAACAGATAAGTGGATACCTAATAAGGGACATTTCACAAAACTAGTAGGCATAAGAAGACCATGGAGATATTTGTTTGTTTTTGCTTTTCTCTATCATTTTCTCTTAGCATTTCTCTATCAAGTTGCTCCTTGTCGATTCTACGCAGCTTACAGATATAAAGATAGGAACCAAATAATAACAAATCCACATTATGCACACCCATGTCCCTGTAGTTCTACAGTCACCTGTAGACCAGGTGAGAGGCTGCATTCCTCATTTTAGGGTAGCTGATCCCAGAAGAGAAGAGTTGCAAGAAGACCTGATATCATTCCCTGACCAAACTGATAGTTGGTAATCCTTAGTGAATGTTATCTTTCCATTCAAGGTGGAAAAGCAATGGTTATTTGGAAAATTCAATGTCATAAACAGTCCATTCTTGAACCATATCCAGTTTTAAAGGTAGTGAGCAGCTCCTTGAATTGCATTCAGGGGAACATTGGTATCCAGTGTAACTTCTACAGCAGTGCTATAATATTACAGAATTAAGATTATACAGCGACCATGCAGTGTATTGAATTTTAGATCAGCTGATATTTCCAGGGAACATCCAGGGCAATCCCAGGAAGAGCAAATTGATTGCATGTTGTGAAGGCAGTTTCAACTGTCAACAACTATGTAAATTTTTTTTCTCCAAGGCAATCTGCCCCAAGTTTGGTTCAAAGTACCAAGGTGCAGGGGAAGAATAATCATAGCAACTTTTTGAATGTATTTATAATCTTTAAAATGAATACAAAGATAGTAAATATATATAAATGTTATTTTCCATGCTAATAGAAAGCAATGCCCATCCTCTGATACAAGTACAAGGTTTTCTTTTGTCAATATAAGGTATGATTTATTTTCTCTAGAAATTACATGTAGCTCTCCAAGAATATCGAATGGTTCTTTCCGATCTCAAAGAACTATATACTATTATGGGGATCTAATTCGAATTCAGTGTGACAGTGGATTTATTTTTGAACCAAATAATGGAATACAGATGGTTGAATGCACAAAGAATGGATGGACACCTGCACCTAAATGTGTCTGTAAGTAGAAGTTGCATATATTACTATGATTAAGAACATGATATTTAACTTTGCACAAGTATACCTTTTCACATTATTTTACATGCCTTTCCTTCCTTCCTTCCTTCCTTCCTTCCTTCCTTCCTTCCTTCCTTCCTTCCTTCCTTACTTACTTACTTACTTACTTACTTACTTACTTACTTACTTACTTACCGTACTTACTTACTTATTTAATATTATAATGAACAGATTTTAAAAATATTTTCTGAATATTTTTTTATTTTTTAAATAAAGTGAACAATAATCATGGAGCTTATAGAGCTTGAAAGTCAGATGTTATTAATTAAAACTGTCAGAGTATGAATATTCATGGACTGGAATAGATCAGCCAATTGGAACTAAATAGAATGGTAACAGACTCAGCCAATGAGGCTTATTTGGGAACAGAAACTTAAGGCTGAAGTCTGGGTGTGGCTTAGCTGTGCTGAGATCTGATTCTGTGCAGAAGCTTTGTGCTCAGCTCTAAAACAAAACAAGGCTGGGCTTGTCCAGTCTGCTGAATTGAAACTCATCTCTGTTGTACTGCTGCCTGTATTTTGCTTGTAACTGCTACTACATTGAAGAAGAATCTCTATTGGTATTGTACATTTATTTTAATGTGTATTATGTATATAAATAAGTTAATGAATCGTGCTGAATCAGTTTACCTGTGTGTGCTTTCTGGATCTGATTTTTGCAACAAACTCTGACAAACACTTTTTTTCCCCAGTAGAAGCAATGTTTTATGTACTGGGAGATAGAGGGAATCTTATTGAGATGGTCTGTGATGACTTGATAGCAGTGAATTGGCAGAGGCGACTTGTCTGTTCTGAGGTGTCCCATTCCATTGATAAGATAAAAGTCAGATTAGCCTATGGCAGGAATGTGGGCATCACAAGCTTCAGAAGGAATCCTCCCTAGTTTCTTGAGCTGTAAAGGTGATGAGAGAAAATGTACTTTCAACCTTGCAAGGTTTTAAGAACTGTGTTAAGCTGATATTTCTAACAGTGCACACCACAGAGTTGTTCAGCTGGAAAGAGATAGACATTTGCAATGTATCTTCCATTCTTCAGGAGTAAGAACCAAACAATTTGCTTAGCTTTATGGCATATATGTTGAATTAAAAAAAAAGTTCTCTAATATGAAACATCTTCAGTTCTAATCATGGTCTTGTTTGGTAAGTTATCTCTTATTCAGCAGAAAAAGTGGCCTTCCCAAATTGCTTTTTCACAGGAAATAGCATATCATCATTATACAAATGTTTTCCATAGCCCTGTGGTCTTTATCATCATTTTCAACACACTAACTTGATTCATTATGATTCATTTAGGTATGCAACTGTCTCTATAATAAACATGTGTTTATATATTTTCCATAAACCTATGAGCCAAATTCTCATCCTATTTATATAAAGTATTTCCTAAACCCAGAGACCAAAACATTGGGTTGCATTATTTTTGTTGAACAATATACGACTTATCAACTTATCATGCATAAGAACAATATTATAAGAATGTCCAAATAATAATTTAAAGCACTAGACATCTAAAGGTTCAATGAGAGAAGGTCATCAAATGATCACTGAGGTAAAATTGAACAATCTAACTTGTCTGTTACTAAAACAATATTCCACTCACTTGCTGAGATCTTCCTCTGATGAAAAGGCTTGTGAAACTAGGTTTCACATAACTTATTAGTTTACAATTTTTTTTAAAAAAAAATCAAATAAAATATTTTTAGCGCTATGGAGGAAAGTATTTCACTGGTATGGAATTATTTTAGCTATTTTTCTTCCTAAGCAATTCCCTTAATATATTTTTCCTCTCATGATAAAAAAGACAAATACCACCTACAATTTTCTAGTCAGGAAATCCTTAACTTGTGAACAAGGCCAAGTTTTCCCCAGATTCCAGTACAAGTTCTAATTGTAATTGGTTCCTCTCAGTTCTAGTGGGTCGGTTCCCTTGCCAAATAAAGGAAGGGCTATTTTTCAAAATCCAGCAAAACCCTATCTTGAAAAAGCAGAGATGGGAACCATCTCTATAAAACATAAGATAAAGAGAAGATCTAACAATTTTTGACATTCCTGGAAACAGTCAGGAAAAGCTCTCATTGTGGTGTAATGTTGAATTCTAACACGCTTTAGCCTATATTTCAATTCAAGAGGACTTTGAGAAAAAGTACTTTGGGTAGCATTTTAATCTCATTTGAGTTGCTTTTCTGAAGCAATATTAACATTTCACCCAGGTTTTTTTGCTGCATTTCTTCAATCAAAATGCATATACATATATTTAAGGAAAGTATACTCCAAAATGCTTATATTAATGGCAGATGAAATATTAATGGGATGTATATTTGGTTATGAACAAACTCCATTTTAATTAAGACCATGAACATAAGTTTTCATTTATTTGCTTAAAATTGAAGGCAAACACTCCCACTTCAGTTGATAATCATAGTGCCAGACCCTATATATATTAGCAAGTGACACATCTGCTATTCATGGGTGTCTCCAGTGAACAGATGTTTCTCACCCAAATTTTACTGGATCAAGGCCTTTCCTTAGATTCTTATAAAATACAATTTAGTTAATTATCTGTTTTAGCATATAGTGAACCTTGATACTAAAGACACAATTGGCATTGAATCACACAAGCCTAGGATTTGGAATACAGCCCTACTCAGTGCAGGATCTACTAGAACAATTTTGACAGATGACTATTTAGCCTCTGTTTGAAAAGCTCCAATGTAGGATAAGTCACCGTAAGGCAGTCCGATCACATGTTCAGTCACTAATATCCTTCTGAAATTTACCTTCAGGTTATTCCCTTATAGTTTGAATCCATTGATTCTAATCAGTGGCATCTAGGGGTAGCAAGCGGAGAAGGTAGAATGACAGTCATATCATAGTGTCATAACAGAAGCTTTGTCCCTTTAGTGAAGATTGTGATGTTATATACATACAAAAGCTTGTGCTGCAATGCTACTTTAATCATCTGGTAAGCTCCTCTTGACTTTCATAGTTCTTGTCTTGCTCTCTGGGATAATACAGAATAATTTTACATTCTCTTTGGTTTGACAGCCTTTAGATGTTTTTATTATCTTGCATTAAATATTGTTGAGAACATATTCTGTAGAATACCTTTATGATTGTTTTTTGTACTGAATATTACACTTTTAATTGTATTCACCCGTTACTTTTTGTCATTACAGAGTTTCGGAAAAAGCTTTTAACCACATTTGATTTTTATTTTAAGATGATATTCCCCAGCCTTTATTCATACATTTTTTGCATTTTTAAGAATATCCTTTATTCATACATTTTTTGCATTTTTAAAGAATATCTCAAGATAAAGATATTTCTAAGTATCTTTATATCTAAACAGACAATCAAATATAGCTTCTATTTATGAAACAATATTCTAGGGAAATCATAGTATTTTCTTTCCGCTTTCCATTAGATCCAGCAGGAATACTACAAAGTTGTCAAAGCATTGACCTGTAGTCACACCAAAGGTGATGTGACTTCAAGGTTTGTATTTCTTATCTGACATTTTCATGTCTTTCTTTAGGGCACAGACAAAATATATTAGAGGTAAAAGACAGATAAGACAAAGCTCGAGATTTGCTTATGGGCTCAGGGGTTAGAAAGAAAATGATGTTAGATTTCTTAATGTAGCAAATACATAAAAAGCAAGAAGCAAAACAGAAAAAAGTACTCAATTAAGACATGGGTTATATATGGTGAGGGCACGCTAAATACAAACAAGAGGGACCTATTCCAATAAGGGATGGATGGATTTGTATGTTACTAATCTCTATCACATTATACAATTACAGGTAGTCTTCAATTTACATCCACAATTTAGGCCAACATTTCTGTTGCTGAGTGAGACATTTGTTACTTTTGCCCCATTTTACAATCTTTCTTGCCACAATTGTTAAGTAAAGCACACCTGTTGTTAACTTACTAAGGTGGTTGTTAAATGAATCCGGTTTCCCCTTTGACTTTGCTTGTCAGAAAGTCCCAAAAGGTGATCACATGACTCTGTGACACTGCAACCGTTATAAATAGAAGCCAGTTGACAAGCAACCACATTTTGATCATGTGACCAATGGGATGTTGGTCATAAGTGTGAACAATGGTCATAAGTCCCTTTTTTCAATGCCGTTGTAATTTCGAACAATCCCTAACTGAACTGTTGTAAGTTGAGAACTATCTGTACAGTTATGGCTATTTCATTTTGTTCCTGTACTACTTTGCAGTTAAGACAAATATAAGACAGATATTATATATTTTGTGTGTGTCTTCACAATTTAGTATTATTTTTACATGGTTTTCTACACAAAACATTTAGGAGGGATTTTATCTAAAAAATGTATCTTCCTTCACACAATTTGTTTCTCTGATCCAAAAAACATGCCCTAATTTTATTTGTTTATATTTGTCTACAATAAGAGCAGGTCTGTCCAAACTGTTGCCTTCTAGATGTCAAGTCCCTAATTTTTAGCCAATACAAACTAAGCGAGCATTACCAAATAAGTCTGAAATCTTTCTAATACTTTCTTATGGTGATGCCTAATCAGAGACACTTATCTCCAATTAAATATAGGTCCAAGTGGAGTATACAGAGTATCTCTGCATGGGATAGATTGTATGAAGATTAGTATTGTTTGGCAAGTGGTACCAGAACCCACCATATGGGATTTGAAGTCAGAATATTATCCAACAGATCCATCAAGTGCTTGATAACTATTCTTTTCTTTTGCAATTCCACATAGGAATAAGGGGGAAAAAAGAACTTAGACTAAGCCACTGGGCAACACATATACATGGGCAACATGTTGCTCAGGGAATAGTGACTGCAGGATTAACATCACTGTTTATAACAAATCACTCCATTTTCATTCTGATAGCCTCAAGGTACATAAACAATGCTGAACATGGATGGTAAATTAATCTCTGCACATGTGTCTAATTTTAGCCCCATCTTGAGAGGAAAATGCAAATCCTGCCTTGAAAGTTTCACAGATGCCCCTCAGCCAAATGGCCTTCTTCAGCATGGTGATTTGATATCTTCAAGATATCAATTGATTTTTAAACTGTAAGCCATTTATTTGGTCCATTGAGCCCCATGACATTATAGGAGCACATTTCAATATGGCTTATGATATTAACTCAGTATATCAATACAGGCAGCATTAAGAAAGAGCAGCCTCAGAGAATGTTGTGAATCAGATTAAGAGGCAAGAAAAATGGGAGGTGAGAATCCCTAAACCAAATACATAAATAGGGATGGCAAAACAAAAGTTCCTTTCTTATGCTGAGGGAGACATAAAGGGAAAATGCATTGTCTAGATATTGTTCAACTTTGTATATATGGATATAACAAATTAAAACTTCTTTTCTGCCTAGGCCTTGAAAATAGAAAACAGATTATGGACTATTGGAAAACATTGCAAGAGCTAAACCTGAGATATTATTGGCTAAGTCTGCATAACTTATGACCAATCAGAGTAACACAGGTCCACCAGCTAATTATATGCTCTTCTACTTTGCTTAATGAAAAACAAACAAAAAACCCTGATCTTCAAGAGCAGAAATGGAGAAGAAGAATGTAAAGGTGGGTGAAGCCCAAGCATTCTGACACACCAAATGGAGTAATTTATCACAGCAAAAATAAGTGTGAGATTTATAGGATGTGCCACATAAAATATCTATTATTCAACTGCAATTAAAATGACTGGTGTCCCATTGGAGACTGGAACTACTGCAATCTGGGTTTTTCTCTTTCACTTATTTCAGCAAAAAATCTCCATCCTTTCCCCAACCCTATATTTAAAGTTTCTTCATCTTTGTATATGATGACCTCAACATGGACACGTAGGGATTCTAATCATCATATATTTATACTAGAGAGAATAAAAAAGAAATGGAACTGAATGAAATATGTTGTAACTTGGAAATATTTCTGGTAAGAGTTTCTCTCTCTCTCTCTCTCTCTCTCTCTCTCTCTCTCTCTCTCTCTCTCTCTCTCTCTCTCTCTCTCTCTCT
>JANHFT010000971.1:189516-218470 GCA_032467955.1 Pseudoxenodon macrops | reverse complement strand
GAGGAAAAGATGGATGATGAATAAGGAAATATTAAGAGAAAGGGACTACACACAGATGATAGAAAAGGAAATACATATATTTATTGAAATAAACAATACAGAGGACACAACATCACAAAACCTATGGGATACTATGAAAGCATATATAAGAGGGCTAACAATAGCATACATGGCAAACTGAAATAAAAAAATGAAACAAGAATAGCAAAAACTTCAAGAGGAATTGGGACAATTAGAAGTAGAATTACAGATTAATATGCTAATGGTTAAATTTTCATGAAAGGGAGAAATATCCAGATTTTCACTGTTGAGGCTATGGCTCATATGATTATCATGGTTTTAATTTTCCCAATTTTAAAGACTATCATTAGGCATGGTTGTTAACTTCAATAATGTATTGGAATGAAAATTATATTGTCTATTCACTGTGATGCAGACTACATTTGGTGATTTGTGAATTGTGAACGGAATATCAAGTCGATGAAACAGATGAAACTTAATGTTTATTCTTCCAGGAGAAAGACACCATCAAGGATATCTAATTTCATTTAATCAAGGCATACATCTCTATACTGCCTTCCTAATTTCTTCAGCTTATCTCCTCATCTTATTGCACTCAGATGGAAGATTCCAGAGGACAGAAGACGACGGAAAAATAAAAATGCATAACTGTTGTTCTTAACAAGAAACACATGAAAATTAGCTTTACAGCCTAGCTATTTTAGAAATTTCTCATCGTTCCCAGTTTGACTTAAAGACAAAAGCGAACCGTTCCCTGCTGCCTGGAGGCTTAAAGTAAAACAAACATTTGCAATAATCTAATATTGCAGAGCCTTCAAATAATGTGTTATTAATATGCTATTTATGGCATTATAATAGCCAGTTTAGGAGGAAATGCAAATGTATCCGAGATATAGGTTATACTGATTAAGAATGGTTTTTCTTTAACTTCCTTTTTCAAATAGTTAATATAAAACTGACAATTTACTGTTTTATAGTCAAGCTCAAGTAGTGAAATATTTTCTAGACTGATTGTATTATTGAAAACAGTTGCTGAACATTTTATCATTAGTAGTTGTGAGCCCATTTAGGTAGGCAAGGTCAAGTAATACAGGCAAGATAGGGGTTCAAAGAATGCTTTTTATTGCTGTGGGATAGAATAACAGAACTCTAAAAGCCTCTCATAGTTTTTCTCTCTTCTTATCTTACAGTAAACCAGGGGTCAGCAACCCACGGCTCTGGAGCCACATGTGGTTCTTTCATCCCTCTGCTTTGGCTTCCTGTCACCAGTTGGCTCCACAATTGATAAGGCTTTCTGTTAGGACAGGTAGAGAAAAAGGATACCACGCTAGGAGGAGACTCTATGGTGGGGGAACCGGACCTCTGGTTGGTTGCAGAATTGAACAGGGGACTTCCAGTTAGGACCTTTGTGGCTCATTGACTATTTAAAGTTGCCGACTGCTTCACTAAACAGAATCAAGAAAGAGATATTTTTATTCTCATGATTTTCTCTTCGTAAGCTCTCACCAGTTCATTCTTTGTCCATATAGGCAAGGTTTTTATGCTTTGCAATAGGAAAAGTGTTACCCAGGTGCTGAAATAATGTATATCGAACAGCACTTATTTTTATTTTAAAATAAAATTGCATATGCAAAAAGAAGAAAAAGACTCCAATAATTTTCAACAATGTCTGTTTTTGGTCATTTCTTTTCCAGATGATGGTAACACTGAAGATGAAAGCAATTGACCTTTTGTCGTTGGGGAATGCATAATAATACCCCTAGTAGAAAGGTGTTAACTTTTACTGAGACACAAGTCTTTCCATTTTATTTCTAGCTTTACCATAGAGAAAGATAATAAATAATGGTCACATAAAAACAGTTTTATTAATTAATTTAGTAATCAGATTTATATTGCTACCCATTTCACCAAAGGGAATTCTGGACAGTATACAACATATATTAACAAACACACAGATCTAAACAAATATAAAAATCACATTAAAAACAAATTTAACAATAGCGATGCAAACCCTTGGTGAAGAGAGGATAAAAATATCTAGCTCATCAAATTCAAAGTTCCTTGATAGAGCCTTTACATGGCAACACCTGGAGGAACAGAAGCATGACCAATTTAAATTAAATCTTCATAATAAAAAATATTGCATTTTAAAATGATTCTTATTATCCTAAAACTCTGAATCAGTTCCAGTTGTTACAGTTTCAAAAAGGGTCAAAGATAATAAATCTAAGACCATGTATCTATACCTGGCAAATAAATGTAATAAATAAATATAATGGGGATAGGCAGATTAATTAATTAATTAATCAATCAATTAATTAATTAATTAATTAAGCATTTGGGAAATGTGAAAGGATTGTGAATAAGAATGGTAAGTCTTCTATTTACTAGCATCCCCCCCAGTATACATACTATGCCCCAATATTTTGTGTATATTTGTGTATGCACCAATGGACACATTGCAATAAAGCATCATGTTGTGGCACTTTAAGAATGTCTCTGTAGTCATTCAATAGGCAAGAGGCAGCCACATTTTTTTAAAGGATACTTTAGTTTGTACAATACTTTGCAGAGTGCCATCTCCCTATTTACTTTTTAAAAGTAAATTGAGTAAGAAACAAATTTTTAAAAGGTGAGACAGGGCACCAAAGAAATACCTGTATATACACTGATGTACATTGCTACTCCCATATATAGATGAGTTGCCAAATAGTAACACTTAGGTCGACACTTAAATCTAATGGCTACAACAATAACATAAAATATTTCACATCCTATAAGATAAGAATTTTAGGAGCAAAAGCTTTCATAATGTATTTGGACATTATGGTCTGGGAAAATATCTTTCTAAAGTTATTTGGAGACATAGTTGGAAATCAACAGTATTTCCATTTTCTCAGATGATCTTGCCTTGGCTTTACAGGAAAATAGTTGTGTTGGCAAGAAGACTGTGGAATTTAGAAAACCATGCATTATTTTTGCACTTTTAGTCATTTAGTTAAGTTAAGGAGTGTCTTACAAAGAACAGGTGGGACCCTGCCAAGAGACCCTGTATTCTTTTGGCACTCTTTTCTTTTGTCAACTCAGAGCAATTTTGAGACCAAGTCCACAAAAATGTCTAGTTAAAGCTGTTGCAGATACACTTTATTTTTAAACCCTGATCTCTTTCCATAAGACTGTTATGGGAATTGAGATTGTTCAAAAAATCTCAATCCAAGACTTTTTCTCCATCCACATTCCTATATATTTATGCATAAGACCTTTGGAAAGATTTCCCTACAAAAAGAACTCATTTGTATTCCTGTCACTTGTGCTTGTTATTATTTTTCCACCATGGAGTAACTGATGTATTAAGGACTAAGACAGATTTTCCCCCCTCTTTGGATCTTGGTACATTTTTGGCTTAGAGAAGATATGGCAATACCCCTAAAATTTTCACTTCTCTCCATTTTGAATGCAAACAATATGGATAACTAGAAGGATTGGTTTGCAAATATAAAGATAAGATTCTAGCAAGGATAAATGGATTTGCCCTGTATAGAAAACCCAGTGACCAAGCATTCAAGCAGGTTCATTGTAGTGGCAGACTTTCTTTTAAAATTGGATGACTTTGTAGTCATTTTTCATCATTCTTCTCCCTTTCTTCCTTTAATAGCTTCATGAGTAGACATTCCCTTCACAATTGCAGGGAGTATATTGTTTTAATGTAGGTCAGAAATGTCATGAAGGTGTCTTATGATGCTACTTTTAAGGCACATGAAGGGCTCTCTATGTAAGTGAAGCAAGATCATTTTTAAAAGAAAAAAGGAATGAAAGACCATTAATTTCTTTTTCTGGTAGTTGCATGTTGGCAATAGGCCATTTGTCATAGATGAATCATTAGTTCGTTTAAACTGCTGTACCAGTCCACTGACTTTAGCTAAGCACACAGTCCTCCATAATTACTTGTTAGGTTAATGCTCCAGCACACATATACACAATTCACAGCTGTTTCTTTGATATAGGGCAGGCCCACTACTCATTCTGGATGTCAAGCTAAAAGTCCTTGTGTGATCTAATAGGTTAATGCCTGGCAGGATATCTCAGTGCTGATCTGTATAAGCCCTTCTTTTGGAAGGTTCCACAGACAATTGCTAAACTATAATCATGCATGTGTTGAATTAGAGGTACAGTATTCAAATTACAGCTGCTGACTCAGTTCTGAATCTATCTCCTTCCTACTTATCTTTCTCATTCTTACAAAATGTTCTTACTTCTGATTAAAGTTCTTTTTAATTAGAATATCATATGAGTGGTGGGAAGGAAGAAAACCTGGGAGAGAGAAGGGGATGTATGAAGTACAGGTTCAGCCATACATGACTAATCAAGAAGAGAAGCAACCTAGAACTTAGGATAAATTTCCTGATAAGTGAGAACAATTAACCAGTGGAATGATTGCCTTTAGAAGTTGTGGATGCTTCATCATTGGAGGTTTTTAAGAAGAGATTGGACAACCATTTGTCCAGAATGTTATAGGGTCTCCTGCTTGAACAGTGGGTTGGATTAGAAAATCTCCAAGATCCCTTACAACTCTGTTATTCTGTTATATTTATTACACACACATATATAGAGCCACATACATACATACATACATACCAGTACATATGCATACATACATTCATACATACATACATACACACACACACACACACACACACACACACACACACACACACACACACACTGGGCTCGTTGAGTTCAACACCCAAGTACCTTGAGACAAGGTGAGTTACCACCAGCTCCTGCCAACAATTTGAAACAGGCAAATATAAATAGATAAATAGGTACCACTTCAGTGGGAAGGTAGTAGCGTTTCGTGTGCCTCAGGATATAGTCATGCTAGCCATATGACCACCATATTGTCTTTGGATAATGCTGGAGCTAGGAAACAGATGAGCACTACCCCATAGAATTGGACACAACTAGATAGGGGAAATTTTTACATTTTTTTCCATCTACACATGTACCTTTTTCAACAATCCACATGATCATGTGTCTTTCCTTAATCTCAGCATGGCACCAAAGTACCTCCAGATTATTTGTTTATTTGTTTAATACTTATGCTACCATCTTATTCAAAGTGACTCTGAACATAGAATGCCATAAAGGCATTAATAAAAAAACATTAAAATTAACAACAATTAAGTGAAGTCTAAAAACCAAGAGTTTGAATATGGAGATAAGATCCTTGCTTATAACTTCAGTAAAAACTCCCTTTTATGATCCTGTAATCCCTTATTTTGAGGTACATTCAGGATGACTGGAAGGAGCTGAGCATTTACTGGTTGGTTGCCCTTCCTGACACCACACAGAATTCACAGCAGATATTTTCCCTTTGCGCCCTAGGAGAGAAATATCTGCCACTTCCTAGGATTGAACTGTCAACCTTCTGGGTGGGAGGCGAGCATCTTTGCCAACAGGTCACATCCTCATAATACTTCAGTAAGAATTTTAAATAAATAAAGTGTCACCTTCCTCAAATTCTTTTAGTTGAAACGTAAGCCATTGGTAATAGTTTAAATATATATCATTTGCTATAAAAATGTAGGAACGAGTGATTGCTTCCTTTTCTCTGATGCTCCAGAAGTTTTATTCTTAGAAATAGAGTTGGATGCAAAAGTTTGGGCATCCCTGGACAACTTGTATAATAAGTTCTACATTATACAAAGTTCAATACAATGTTCTTCTATAAATTGGAACGTATACTTCCTTTTAATATGCAGTTGTTTACAAATCCAGAACAAGAAAATAGTAAATACAGCAGGCACAAATATCAGGAAATTCTTGCAGTATTTTGCAACATATCCTGTGGCAAAAAATGCCCCCCCCCAAAAAATCCTATAGCCAAGGGCCTTTTATTTTTGCTTATCAATTCCTCCACCTCTCATTCTTTCTTGCAGAATATTTGTAAATCTAGAATATCCTATGTTTCCTTGACTGCCTTGTATTTTGTAGATGTTCTCATGGGCCTTGAGTAATATTCAGGCCTGGGGACTGTGAAGACTATTACAAAATCTTTATGTTTCTTTTATGTGAGGATTTCATTATTGAATTGAAGTCTGTTTCATATAATAATAAGCAATAAGCAGTTATATATTACATTATTACATTACATGTATTGTTATTGTTACATTATTCCTGTATATTACAGCAAGACTGTACAAAGTCATTCTGTAATATACAACCCATTTTAGCTTCAATTTCTAGAAAATTCAGTCTGTTGGCTGTTTATACATTACTAATCAGGCTTCAGTGTTCTTTTAATAGCCTGAAGGACCTTGGTACCTTAAGAACATAATGCTGGAGCAAACGACTTCCCCATTTTGTTCCTTTGGAATATTGAGCGCAATCCCCTCTCACAAAATACTAAGAAAGGCATGTAGTAAATTTTCCATTCTTGTTTAAAAATTGCAGTTCCACAGTAATAGTTGGAGGACTTGAGAAAGCTGAATTCAATACTTCTAGGGAATAGATTAAGCTCTAAGATTAGTCACCATTCTTCTAATTAACTGTACTGGGGACAGAATGAAAAATTGTCTAGAGCTGAGTTATATTGCTTTCTTATCCTCAATCTTTCTGCAATTAAAAGTAGCAAAAACTCTAAATTCCCAGTGGTCCCTTATAATTGGAAACTGTGGTCAAGAATGGCAAAACATTATTTAAAAATTCCCCTGATATAATAATATAATTAGCAATCATTCCTGCTATGCGTACAATAATTCTGACAAAAGAATAACTAAGAAGACAAGGCAAGAATTACCATGCAGGTCAAGTCCTGCTAACAGGAATATGACCAACCTGCTGAGAGAAATATTTGCCAGTATCTCAAGAAATATTCATATAAATGTTCATTTTAATACATGTGCTTAGGAGTCTTATTAAATCCAGTGGCACTTTTCCTGCAGCAAGTGTCTCAGGATTACTAAAATTGTAATAATAATTATGATGAAAGCATGAAATTATCTTAAAATGTTCCACATGTAGTATAATTACCTAATCTATAGGTCAGGGGTCCCCAAAATACTATGTATAGATTCCAAAATCTATTAGATTATTTTGTCCCCTGACAGAAGAACACTATTAAATATGTGGGGAAAAGTCATACTGAGGTAAAGGTAAAGGTTCCCCTCATACATACGTGCTAGTCATTCCCCATTCTAGGGGACGGTGCTCATCTCCGTTTCTAAGCCGAAGAGCCAGCGCTGTCTGATGACAATTCCGTGGTCATGTGGACGGTATTACTAAGTGCCGAAGACGCATGGAACACTATTACCTTTCCACCAAGGTAGTCCTTATTTTCCTACTTGCTTTTTTACATGCTTTCAAACTGCTAGGTTGGCAGAAGCTGGGGCAAGTAATGGGAGTTCACTCCTCACTAGGGATTTGAACTGCCAAACTGCCAACCTTTCTGATCGATGAGCTTAGCGTCTTAGTCTTTGAGCCACCGCATCCTCATAACGTCATACTAGTTGTAATTAATTAATGTGACAAATCTAAATTAATTATAATCAAGTTAGGATTTTTACACCATTTGTTAGTTTGTACACTGCCAAATCTCATTGGACTCCTATTTTAGGGTTGTTCAAAGTAAAATGAAATACTTTATGCCCAAATATTGTGGGGTATGGAACAGAATTTGAATTTGCATCAGGAAGGTTTAGAATTAAAGCCTTTGTTGACCATGGAGTCACATTGCCTAAATATCAGTATGACTTACCTGACAAAGCTGAAGTTGATTTTGGATATATTTCATTGAAATTTGTGAGGAACTAAAAGAGGATATAAATGTGATAAATATGTAGTGAATGATACTCATGAGTCAAATATGTGCTCTTCTGAATCCTAACTATTTTTGACAAGTGATATTTTTATAGTCAGTAATTACAGCTTACTGCTCACATATAATTGCACATCCAGTTTCTAAGCATTTGATCATAACTTTACGGATCATTTGCTTTTGAGAACACATGGCAACTGATACAGATTACTGAATCCCATCACCTTAATGCACACCTCAGGCTATCTCTGCTTGTCTGCTCCTCTCTTTTTTTCTCTCCTACCCATAACTTTCTTCCTATGAAATAATTGTTAAATAAACAATGTGATTTATAAATATCCTTTTACACCCTTAAAAAAAGTTCAGGTTTCAAGTTCTTGCAATCACATTATTGTTGAAATAAGGTGCATATTTCTACTGTTAGGTTGATATTGCTTTAACAGACATGTGTCATTCATGGTTGTATGTGGTACAGGTTTGTTCACATCATCATCTTTATGTATTTATGCACAATACAAGCATAGTACAAAACAAAAATACAATAATTGCAAATTCATCCAACAAATCAACTCAGAACAAAATAAACAAAGATGAACATGAAACAACAGCCAACATAATAGCAATTTATTTAAAATCAATGCCCTGGGTTATGATCAAATATGTACTGTATAGCAAGTGTGATAAACCTTTTTCATTTAGCATACTGCTAATGCTAAGAGGAACTCAATTGGAGTAAGGTAGATAGTCCATCTCTATTCTTGATATTTCCAGAGTTATAAAAACAAAAATATTTAATTCAGTATTCTTTATGAAAATCATGTCATATTGCTGTATTTTTATTATTGCTTGCTTAATCAAGAATTATTTTTAGCAGGACATCTGAATAAGACATTTCACATAAATTAACTTTATAAACTTTGCATGGAAGCCTGATAATACTATGTTAGTCAATTGTATAGGAAGAATAGATAAAAGAGATAATTTCTCATTACAAGTTATCTAATAAAAGGTTTGTTTTGGTGCTTGTTAGCTCAGATTTCTCCCAAATAGTCTATTATGCTAATTATTGGAAGCCTACTGTAGGAATTAGCTATTTTTAGGATAGAAAAAAATAGCCTTTTGGCTTTAGTTCTTTTGGTTCAAGTTATCATTGTCTCTTGTTTTAAATTCCAAATGCCCAGTCTATGGAGGTCTATTTCTTATGCATTGTATCATCCTTGTTGTCCATTTCATAAAGAAAGCCCCTTTATTTCCAATTTTGTCTCCAAAATTTAGAGAGTCTTTCTCAATGGTAACATAATTATAAGTTCTTTATTGCCATTAAAATTATTCCCTGTCTTCCTGTTTCACAAGGGGTGGGAAACTAATAATATAATTGTTGTATTATGTTAATCAGTACCCAGCTAAGGAGAACATTATGTGTATATGTGTTGGTTCTTTTTTTAAGGCACCCTTTTCTCTTTAATGTCTTGTCTGCCATGGGCTTTTTTTTCTTTTTTGTCCTTTAAAAAAAATGTTTTGGTGTTTTAACTTTTCTTGAATAAAAAATAAAATATGTGGGGAAATAATCCCACATGTTCACTAATGTATTATGAAGATTCCTAATATTTATATACAATTATATAGAAAATATTTTAGCATGATATACAGTTTGCAGGAAGTCCACGACTTATGAGTACGATTGAACCCAAAATTGCTAAGTGAGACAGTTGTTAAGTGAGTTTTGCCCCATTTTATGATCTTTCTTGCCACAGTTGCTAAGTGAATCCCAGTGGTTGTTAAGTGAATCTGGTTTCCCCATTGACTTTGTAGCAAAAGTGATCACATGACCCTTGGACACTGCAACTGTTATAAAAGTCAGTTGCCAAGTGTCTGAACTGGCTATAGGGATGCTGCAATGGTCATAAATGTTAAAAATCTTCATAAGTCACTTTTTTCAGTGCTGTTGTAACTCTGAACAGTCACTAAATGAACTGTTGTCAGTCATGGACAACCTGTACTTGGATTATTAATACATGAATTCATGCTGAAGTCGGTACACAGCCTCCCTCCTCCTTCAAGAAACAAAAAGGAAGGATTTTTGGCAGTAAGCGAGAGAGAGACAGGGAGAGAGAGACACACAGAGAGAAACATGCAGAGACAGAGATAGAGGGAAAGAGGGAGAGAGAAACACACAGAGAGAGAAACACACACAGAGAGAAACACACACAGAGAGAAATACACAGAGAGAGAAACACACACACAGAGAAATACACACAGAGAGAAACACCCACAGAGAGAAACACACACACAGAAAAATACACACAGAGAGAAACACACACAGAAAGAAATACACACACACAGAAACACACACAGAAAGAAATACACACAGAGAGAAACATGCAGAGACAGAGAGAGAGGGAGAGAGAAACACAGAGAGAGAGAAACACACAGGGAGAGAAATACACACAGAGAGAAACACACACAGAGAGAAATACACAGAAAGAGAAACATGCAGAGAGAAACAGAAAGAGAGACAGAGACAGAGAGATACAGAGACAGGGAGAGAGAGAGAAACAGACAGACAGACAGAGACAGACAGACAGACAGACAGACAGAGAAAAACACAGAGAGGGGAGGGAGAAGAGAGATTTGAGCCAAGAATGAGAATTACCTCACTTTTTATTTTTAGGATAGTCTGAAAGGTATTTTGTTAGTTCTGTGGGTCAGCTCCCACTGAGAAAAAAATGCTGAGAAGATGTAGAAGCATGATTTTCTGCAAGATATCTTCTCAAGAGTTGTTTTCACTTAATAGATAATGGCCTTGGAGATCACCTGCCCAATTAAACAGTCAAACCAGAATGCAGACTGCAAATTGCCAATTTGAAGTATTTCTCAGCAACTTGATCAGACAAGCATGGGAACAAATTTCCAAAGTTAACATTAAGTTGTATTTTAAGTAACATCTTGGCAAGCAACCTCAAAATCACACAAAATGTCTTCTGAAATAATTTCAAATGATATAGTGTAAATGTACCTGAAAGAAGGAATAATCCATCCAATTCATTATGATGTATTATAGTTTTAATTATGCACTGTATTTTTAAGGAGCTAGAGTAAATTAGTAGGAAAAAGCAAGTGGTTAAAAGAAGTGAGACTCATCCATTTTCTCCAGCTTCTTTGAGTGGATTCTTATAGAATGTCCAACAGCATCTTACCTTCCAAATTTTCACACAATACTATTTTTCCCCTTTACTGTAAAAGTTACTGTAGTACTGAATTTAGAAAAAGAAGCACTGAAACATTATGTAGAGATTTGGATAAGGGATTACACCGCACAGGTATTGAAACAACAATGATAAAGAAACTCAAAATATCCCCACTTTGATTTTGTTGACTATGAGATTGGACAGCCAGAAACCTGGTTAAGCTTTCAAGATTTTGTTAATAAACTCTGCACAATGAAGTAGCATACGTTTAAAAAATCCAGTTTTTTTTAACTTGGCCTATTTCAAAAAGTTGATAGATAATTAATGGTCTGTCTGTCTGTCTGTCTGTCTGTCTGTCTGTCTGTCTATCATGTATTTATCAAGATATGCATCTAAGGAAGGGTCTATCTTTCTTCAAAATTCTTTATCTTTAACCCTACTTTGAAAGTGATGTCAAGTATTAATCAATATATAATGCTCAATAACACCTTTAAAAAAATATAATACAAGTGTCTTACTACTTTAATGGGGATCAGGTGGACTTTCATTATGTACAACATTGATTGGCTATTATAATAAATATCCAAACAAGTCTACAACATTGAGCTATGTCAGCTACAATTATAACATTCATTTCTTTATCATAACATTTTTTGTTTCATATGGAAGGCGATCTTCAAGAGCTAGAGGCTAATAAAAGCCCATCTAACGTTTTGCACAAAATTACACAAAATAACTCTAAAAATCATTTCCCATGCAAAAAATGCATGTCCTAAACTAAATTCTTTATTGCTGATAATAATACCTGGTCTGTGTCAACCAAGGATGTGTGGGTAATTATGTAATTTTGTAGATTTTAGAAATGATGACAACCACTGTTACTTCTCTTTGTCACCATACAGCAAACAACAGGATTAATTGTACACTGTGTCCAAACTGACTGTCTATTCTAAATGACTCAAAACAGTGATGAAGGTGCTGGAATGACCTTGTAGAGACCCAGCTGGATTGATGTAATGATCATTCTTTCTCAGACCAATAACAGTTGATCTGGGAAAATAGGAAGAAACCTATCTTGAGCTCTGAAGACAAGGCAAGGTGTAAATCTAACAAATGTGCATGTGTCTTTCATTTCAATTCATTGACTATGGCTCTATAATCTCACCACTTTTTAACAGTTTGATAGTCTTTTTATCTGCTTTTAAAGTTGGTGACTATAGTAAAATTTCTGGCTTATCTTTCACAGCTTACATGTGTTTTGTTTGTCAGCTCTTCAAAAATGTGTACATTTTATTTCATTTACTTATTCATCTCATTTCTACACCACCCACTTCACCAAAGTAACTATGGGCAACATGATAAAAAACATATCATTGTATTTTTCTCTTTCAGTTCCCTAAAATTACTAGAGATGTGTTCTGACCTAGGCTTCTTGATTAGGCAAACAAACGGTATTTCAAAAACCTCTGTTTTATTTATGGCGGCTGTAAATTGGATTCCTTTCCAGCCTGGGCAGAATTATCTCAATTAGTCCTATGGAACTCTGCCAAAGTCTTTCAAGATAAGTCCATGAAGCAATGTTAAACAAAGTTCAAAACTAAACAAGAAAATACAAAATCAAACCAGAATCCAGAGTCACATGTGGAACTGTGAGATAATTACAAACGAGTTCCAAATGAATTGCAACACATACATCTGGTAGCTCTTTTAAGTCTTCTGGGAAGGTCCAACCCCTCTCAGCCTTATTCCCAAGTAGCCCTTCTCCTTCGCAACTGCTCTTATCTTCTAGCAGCTCTGTGCATCCGTGCATTATGGACTGGCACCCCCTGTCCCTCTGCATCACTGCTGTCAGACCCCACAGGCTCTAGCACACAACTTCCAGATGGTTCCGACCCTGTGTCTGCCTCTGATGCAGAGACCCCGTCCGAGCCTTACCTAGACACCAGAGCTGACCCATATTCCTCTCCGCTGTCCGACTCATCTGCCAGCTCTGCAGGCTGCCATTGAACCACAACAAGGTGACTGTATTCTTCTGAGATAGCTTTAGGCTTGCAAATGATGAGGAAAAATATGTAAGGCCTGTGCCTTGAAATATGGGAATGGGACTGTTGTATTTTTGTTGATGACTCTTTATATCTCAGTTATCAATTGATATAAAAGCAAATTATATTATGCATTTATAAATTATAAAGTTACCTTATATAATTATAAAATAATTAATGATCTATTAACAAAAGGCTAACTGAAAAATACTCAAACGTATTAAACAGCATCAAATGGATTCTCTATGCCTGTTATTTTGTCCTTACAAATTATAAACTTACAACCACAAGCAATGTGGCCTGCAAGGTTTAGTAATAAAAGCCAAGGAACATAGTAAAAAAATGGAACTAGAATGAAATATAAAGACGAACAAAGTAATAACAACAAAGCCTTAAAATTAAGAATGAAGAAACCAAAATGTATACTGCATGTGAGCATTCTCATGTACTTTCCTATTGACTGTATCCAAAAATAGATTTATAAGTTGTTAAGACTTTCACATAACTTAAATGATTTTCTGGTCAACGACTTTCAGATTGGTATAGTATAGTTCTATTATTGAGATATACTCAACCTTTGATGTCCAAGAACAGATGAGCCATTTTTCTAATAAACTATATTTCTGCTTTTCTTCCAAGCCAAATGATTGCCCTGAAGGAATTTTCATCTGTCTCATAAATACAATATGAGAAGCCATTCACATTCAAAACTGAATCAGAAGGATGGCATTTCTACTCCTTCATGATATTAACATTTATGGAATGCATGTAAGCATGCTCTCAAGATAATTACAAATGTATGCAAGACCAATTATTTCTTCTGTCAAGGCTGATATCCGCCTTTCCCTTTCTCAAAAGAGATTGCTATTTTACTATTCCATTCTTTCTTACAACTGTTCTTGGTTTACAGTATTTGTTTATTTCGTTTTTGAACTTTATTGTTGAAATCAGAAGAGAGACTGTTGCAGCTGTTAAACATCTTTACATCAATTTGAATTTTAAAAAAATCATAGGAGTTTTGTCAAGGTATCCTCCCCTGTGATTGGAATGATTGAAGCCTAGGAAATTGCAGATTACTGGAGTGAGGATAGCATAATGTAAGAGAGCAGTTCACAGACATATTTTGCCATTTTATGCAGAAATAATAAAATCAAAATTGGAAGAGGGCATATAGGTCACTGAACGAATATCCTTCTCAGTACAGACATCCCATTTAAGTGTCTTTTTAAACAGTAGCAATATTTGATTTGGAGATTCAGTTTGAAGGCCAGATGAAATTGGATGACTTTGATCTATTTCAGACAGTTCCTGATGCTCATGTATATAGGAGGACCTTTGCTCAGCTTCGCGTTAGAACCTTTTTACCCTTTCCTGGATAGGGAGGCTTTCCATTTGACCACTCATGTCTTGGTTATCTCCCTTTTGGACTATTGCAGGGGTCACAACATGCAGCTCTGGAGCTGCATGTGGCTCTTTCATCCCTCTGCTGTGCTCCCTGTCAGACAAAATATGCATCATAACTGCCAATGTCCGCTGGCACATGATTTATTGAGGTTTTCGACCCTGGTAGGCCAACCATGGATAAATCCAAGAAAATAAAAGTTTCAGAAGAAAACAGAATGTTTTCAACTACATATGCTAGTTTTGTGGCCGCTCAGGAAATAGTCAGGCACGGGAAGGGTTTTGTGGCTCCCGGTGTTTTCTTTTCGGTGGGAAACTGGTCCAAATGGTTCTTTGAGTTTTTGAGGCTGCTGACCCCTGGACTATTGCAATGCTCTCTACAAGGGTTATCCTTAAAAAAATATCTGGTAGGCTTCAGTTGGGTACAAAATGTGGCCACATGGACAATTTTATGCATCCAAAGAAGAATACATATAACACCTTTGCTCCAGCGGTGGGATTCACTTACCTTCCCTACCAGTTTGCAAATGTTAGTGCACATGCCACATCTGCACCTGTGCATGGCATTCTGCACATGTGCAGTGCTCGTGCATTACATCTGGATGGGTGAGCATAGCCTCCCGCAGTCACTGCTACTGATTCGCCCGAACCAGAGAGAACCAGCTAAAACCCATCACTGCTTTGCTCCACAAGCTGCAAGCTGGGTACCAGTTTGCTTGCAGGTGTAATGGTATTGGTTGTGACCTATAAATCCCTACATGGCATGGGGCCAGGCTACCTACAGAACTATCTTCATTCCATTATATAGCCATCCAACATGGTACGTTTGTTGTAGAACCCATCATTTAAAATATTCTAACTGGTGGGTCCTAGTGAGATAGCCTTCTCTGCTGATGTCCCTATCCTATGGAATATTATTCCCCTGGAGATGAGACAGGTCCCCATTTTCCTGACCTTTGGAAAAGAAGATAAGATAGGCCAGTCCAAGCTTGTGTGGAGACCCAAGAGGAGCATGCAGCTGTTTAGCTGGTTAAATCTTCTAAAGCCTTCCCTTCCCCTTTTAATTAATTTTAATATCTTTCCTGTTCTTATTTTTTTGAACTTGTATATCTAAAAACCTCTTTTCCATACATAAAATGCATACCAAAACATTAAGATTTTAACTAAGCAAAAATTAGCTAAAATAGAAACCAATAAAAAGATGGGATGAAGTGGGATCTTCTTTTTAATCAGCAGGTTGTAAGAACCTTTTGGAAGGGAGAGAGAATTGGATCTCACCTTGATAGGTACAATCGGCAGGAACCATGGGAGAAAAGGGTCTTCTGGATCCTGCCAGCTGCAATTCCTTAAAAAAATGCCCTTATGCTGATGTGAGTAGGGAAGGCAAATCCCATTGGGATGAAATGGTTTCTAGATAATCTGGTCCCATGCCATAGAAGGATTTACAGAGGTGATAACCAACACCCTGAATTATAGTTTTCATGATTCCCACATATATCTGAACACATCCAATGAAGACGAGTTCAACACTTTCCTTAATATGTTAGCACTACATTTTTAGGATAATATGCTCACATATTCTTTGAAAAAAATCCTAAAATCACATTCTTTATACCTAACTTCATGAGAACCATGAACCATGATATATCAAAGATATATCAGTAAAGGTAATTAAACTCAAAAGAAAGGAAGACCACTTGAAATGGCAAAAAAATAATAATCCACAAGGTTTTTCTGAGTCCATTCTGCCTCCTCAACCTGAATTCAGCAATGCAAAGCTAAAAAATAACTAGTTCTCCTTCCCATCATTGGGTTACTTTTGTTCCAATGAGATCCTATATGTTCTCCAACACTCTACCTGTGTTGAGGTATTGCAAGGAATTTTGAAGGAGGGGAGTATGGAGGGAATAATGGATTAGACAAGGAAACTAAAAAAAAGTTTAAGAAAATGAAAAAGACAGACACCAATAAAGAAAGGAAAAAGTGAGAATTAAAAGAATTAATGAAGGGATAAAGGGAGAAGGTTACTTGCACAAGGTGTGAAGAGAGGAGGTTGAAGAAAGTGAGATAAGAACATAGATTGTTAAACAGAGGGAGACTACAAGCATAAAGATTAAGCAGAAAACAGTGAACAGAGTCAGAAGGGGGCATAAAGGTATAAATACATCAGATGGCTATAGAAACAATAGCCTTCCAAGGCTATGGGAGAATAAAAAGGAATCATAAAAGAAGAGAGGACTCTGAAGGAACAAAAGATCAAGGAAAAATGCAGGTGTGAAAATGAGAAAACATGGATGAGAAAAAGTGATGAGAACTTTGGATATCAAGATATTCAGATGAAGTGTGAGAGAAGAAAAGCAGGTGTGATATAGAGGAAAGAAAATTACGTGGCAATAGTGAATGGTAGAAACAATGATAATGGAGACATGTGAAAGACCATGAATTACAGGAGACTGGAATGAGTCAGTGAAAGCAAAGAGTAAACTAAGTATGAGAGATGATTGCCAAAATGAGAATCAGAACAAGAGCTGAGTGATATGATAAAAGGAAGTGATGATCAAGAGATATGAGCTAAAGGACAAAAAAAGAAGACCATGGAACGTGACAATCGGACAGCAACATGAGTAGGAACAAAATAGTGAGGAAAAGAAAAATGCAGAAGCTAAATCAGATCTGGACAAAGGGACCCAGAAGAAGTTTCAGCAAAGAAGAAATTTAACTGCTAAGATTATGGTGTAACGAGCCACTTGAGGGATACCTAGAACAACTGTACCACTCAGACTGCACTAAACAGTGATTTACTTTTCCACAACTCTGACTTTAAGAAGGAGAAGGGATTAATGTATTGTCTCCTGATTGCTGTGAATCATTTGGTGTGAGTACATAATAAGATTATTTAGCACCATTTTGGTCCAATGTATAAAATAACATGTTTAGGGCTGCATTAGAGTTTCATGATTTAACTGATTTTCTGGTTTTTAAAAAAAACACCATATTAGCTGATCTTCTATTTCTATAAAATAGATGATATTTATTTATTTATATTAATACAGACACTCATATCACTAAGATGTTAACCTAAGAGTTTTGTTTATAACCATCAGTTTCCTTTAATTTATGGGTCTGAATTTGCCAAGCAGGTAAACCTAACCCACTTTCTTTTAAGGTTGTGATTTTGGAGAAGGTGTTCCCAGCACCATTTTTATTAAATCAAAACCCAATGGGAAGAGCTCAGCTGGGTCCAAAGTAGTTGAAGCTGAAGTAGACTACTTCAGCTTCAACCGCAACACATGAGTACATAATAGATACAAACTCCAAACTTGATTGCAAACTGCTCCAAACTTGATTGCAAAAATACTACTTCAGCAACGGAATGGTCAATACTTGGAATACATTACCTGACTCTGGGGTTTTGGGGGTTTCTTCCCCAAACCCCCAACCTCTAACCTTAGACTATCTACCGTTGACCTCACCCCATTCCTAAGATGTTTGTAAGGAGCGTGCATAAGCGCACCAGCATGCCTACCATCCCTGTCCTAATGTCCCCATGTATTCGTAACCATTTCATGTACTGATAACCATGTTTATACATCTTATGTATTCACAATCATGTTTATACTTTGTTTGTAATCATATATACGCTTGGTAAAACAAACAAACAAACAAATAAATAAATAAATAGTTTCCAGATGTATTAGTAACAGGTTTCTATATCCATCAAATCCTATTGACTAGAGAAGGAATTAAAACTACTGCGAGAAAGTATGAACAGGATTTTTGAAGCTTGCTTTGAAGAAAGTCAAGATTTTGTGCAGCCCATTCTTGTAATTGTAGATACATTTGCAAGCTAAGGAAAACTAGTGTTGTGAAGGGTATAACTTGCTGCAATTTATTTCCAAATCTTTCTAAAATAAGTAGCTTTCCTTTCCTTCTTTCTTCCTACCCAACCTATAGTTCACTTCAGTATATGGAAGGAAATGAATCTGAAGATGTCAAAGCAAATGAAGAAAAATTGAGGTGCAACTTTTGTCTTGTAATAAAATCAGGAAATGTAATTCTCCATAAACTATAAGCAGTGGTAATACCTCTGCAGAACAGCCAACTCTATCAGCTCATGTTAAGATGATAAATTGACTATATATAACTCAGCTGGGATAAGCTATGTAGAAGTAATGAATCCTCAAATACAGATGCTGCTGAATGTTGCCCCATAGGATTTAGTCTAAACAAATGAGATACTGTTATAAGAAATATTGGGATAAAAATTATGTGCTTCTTTAAACCCAAGAGAGACATCTGCAGAAGCCTGTAAGCCTGTAGGAAGTGACAGTGGCTATGTCAAGTTTGAAAAACTGATGTCAGGAGGCATTAGCTGCAAAGGTGTTTTCCTCAACAAGCTTCAATTGTAGAGTGTCCATTTGTTTCAGGAAATTTCATGTGGGACACATTCCAGTCAGCTTCTTTGAGAAATGATGGGACAAGTATTAAAAAACTGACTTAAAATTGTGAAGCTGAAATCAATTCCAATGGAACATTTTGAAAAATATAAGCAAAAAGTTTTAAATCCATCTGGAATCATTTGATGTACCACCATACATCTATGGTGAAATAAGTAAATAAGAGCTCAGACTAATCATTTCATTAAGCAAAATGGGTTATTGTGATTGGTTGCTGGTTGATGTGATAGAGCCAATAATGGAATTTCCCTGTCCAATCAGCATTGCTTTACTTCCTAAGCTAAGATTCCTTCTTTGCTTCCTTGATTGCTTCCTGATATCTCTTTTTGCCCTTACTATTGGGGCATCATTATAGATGGGCAGCCACGTATGCATAAAGCTTCATTGATCACCATCCAGATTTTCCTCTGATGCCTGGATATCTCCTCCTTCTGTGCCCAGATCTATCCACAGAATCCAACAGTTTTATCATTATAGTGTCACAATATAACCTCTGCATTTCCACCTGCTCCAATAAAAATAAGGGTCATGGTATACATACACTTATTGCTGTCCATGCAGAAGGCATTTCATAATTCTTATGGGTGCTGCAAAATCCTCCAGGGACCAGTTATAGTTAAAAGCAGAAAGTTTATGGGGTGTGTTTTTTTCTCTTTCATGTTGTCAATTGTTCTGCCAAGATTTATTTTGTACACCTCTCTCATTTTATGTGCATCTTCTGGTCTTTATGAAACTAATGTTCATCCTTTCCATAATAGACTGGGATAGGACAAATCTGTGAGCAAAGCTATAGCAAAAAATAAGCATACGTCTACGTGTTTAAATAAGTAAGTAACCAAGTCGAATTCTTAGTTTGGTTTTCCTCTTGAAAACTTTGTACAACCTTTTATACAACAATCTGAACTAAATGTGAAAAGGTACACAATAGTATAAATTTAGCCATATTTTATTGATCTTTGTTGTTGAGGCTCAACAATTAAGCTAGCAACTCCCATCATTTTTTTAAAAAACCATATTTTTCCTTTATTTTTATTGTATATGTATGAAACTCCATGACTAGGAGTAGGCAATTTTCAACTGCAATACCAAAGTGGATATGTTTCATTTAAAAGTTTTGTCCCTGCTGAAGGTACCTGCAGTAGGCAAAATCACATAGCTTGAAACCTTGTATTTCTATTAAGCTGCCAGAATGTGCAGTAAGAATCATAAAGGAGAGTGATGCTGAAATGCAAACATCAAAAATAAAATTAAATTAAATAAGGTCATATTTTGTTCTGTCATATTCAGGGCCTTGATAGTGGTGGAAAGAAAGAAGTGGAAAATAACCTGAAGCAAATCCATAATTTTTAATCTTAGTTTCTATTTATATCCAGCATTTTATGCTTTTTTCCCCTGTTGACTGCCTAAAACAGAATTGTATTTGCAGACAGGATTTGAATTATGATCCTGCAGAGGAGAATGATTTGCAGTAAATTTACAATGCTAGCTGGTGGACGTTTTGTTCAAAAGATTGTAATGGCAATATAGCTGCATATATGATTTCTTCTAAATGAAAAGCTAGATAAATCTAATATCCAGTAGACTTTTTGCACAGACTTCAGTTAATACTAGAAAAAGCATTTACCAGTATTTAACATTTCAAAATATCCCACTTCTTTATACCTGGCAATCTTCATTTTCTGATTTTAAATGATATGTAACTGGACATAAGGACCATGCATATCTTTGAAAAGATTTAAGAGTCTTCACAAATCAGCTACCATGGGAATGTTCTAATTTTCAAAAAAATATTTAATTTTCCTAAGTTTATCTTTGTATTTTTTGCTGCAAAGATAGATATATTTGAAAACAAAGAACTGTAACATAATTAGCTCATTCTTTTTATTTTGAAGAATGCCTGTAGAATTCAAAGGGGAGCAGATCCATTCTTGAAAATTAGGATAAAGTTGGGGATAATCACAGTACTCTTTGCTTCGTAATATGCTAACCTACTATTAAAAAAAAGAGAGAGAAAATTTTGTGTTTTCTCCATAGGTACTTGTAACAGAAGAACGGGAACAGAGGAAGTGATGAAACATATCCAAACAACATCATTTTGGCATAATTGTGGTTGAAAATGGATACCTATGGTTTTGCACCACTATTATTTTTTATATGGAGAGAGCTACCTGAACATTTATAATTTACTTGAACAGAATTGTATAAATCTACTTGGTGATATGAACAAAATATACATGAAGAATAAGATCATGCCTACTAGCTTTCTGTTCATCTTAGTACAATATGCAGTATATGCATGTGGATTCTACATAATTGTTTTTTTTCCCTTTTATAATTACAAATTGAAAGCAAAAGCTTGCCTATAGATATTTAACAAGCATGGAAGATTTTGTTTTTTTAATTCAAACAATTGTATAAATAACAAATAGTTTAAACTGAAGTGCAAAAACTTATCCAAGTCTGAATTACCTTGTAGTATCCCTTGGCTGTCCTTTCAAATTGTTCCTCCATGTTATGGAAGATTTGGGAATTCTAAATGCAGTTTGAAAGCTTTCATCCTTGAAGATCCTTAAGCACTTAATTATTCTATTACAAGAAAAAAGACTGTACTTTTTAAAGTATAGCCTCCTGCTTGTGGAACTTCTACATATATTGCTGGCTTAAGCATTTCATGTATTTTGCTTTCTCAGATGAAAGGCAAGTCAGCAACTTTCTCCACCTGACCCACTAAATACAACAGAACAAAAAGTCAAGTCCATAGAAAGACAGGAATTAGTGATATTGGATATATATGATGTGATGGAATGTGCAATTGAAGAAGTGTGGGGAGGGTGTATTTGTGGGAATTTTGGCAATTGCAACTTCTTAGAGAAAAGGCAGCATATTCCCATAGAAAACCTCAAAATAAGAGAATATGAGGTCCTGAATTAGATGGTGCAGGGAGAAAAAAGTTCAGGATATCCACACACTGGAATTTCCATGGGTATATATCTATTGGGTTAGACGGTTATAGCTTTAGACTGACAAAACTCTATTAAATTTAAGGAAATAAAGAACTGGACGATTGAATTTTACTGTGTTGTCTTTGGACATAGGCCTCATATAAGCAGACATTTAACATGGTGCACTATAGACTATGGCTATATATAAAAGTCTAAACAGATTTTTTTTCAAAATTTATACATTTCCAGATTTGTATTAAAAGGAAATAAGGCATTATTCTGAGCAATCCTGGACACGAATTATGCAATTTGCAGTGGACAGCATTTATATTCAATTATTCCATTGGTAGAGGGAGGTTCATGAAAGCATTTAGAGAAAGATAATTCCACCCAACAGAATTCATTTTTATTTGTTTTGCATTTTAGATGGCCAAGCCAACAGACAAGAGCAGCCACAACAATAACAATAATAATAATGATAATGAGTTTAACCTTTAAATCCAAGTTTACTGAGATTTTTTCCTATAGCAAATCTGCTTAGTTCATCACATTCCAAGACTTCATTTCTGATTTATACAAGCCTTACTCTGATGCTTGGATCTTATCTTGTAGAGATAATGAGAATCGGTGGGATAAAGTGGTGAAAATACTATTCAATCCAATATTTTTTAATAATAATTTTATTAAGGGGCACATCATACAGATAGACTAATATAAATTGCAAACGATAAAAGGAAAAAAGGAAAAATATTGCAGAAAAAGAAAAAAAGGAAAAGAAGAAACCTCCTTCTTTGTCCACAGAAAATAGTTAACATTAAAAAATTATCAATGTGTCTTAAAACACAACCAACCACCTCTTCATCCCATACCCACTCTATTCTCTATAAACAAATCTTTAAAGCCTCAACACGCCATCATGTGGTCAGCATGACTACATAGCAAGGTGGAAAGAAGGTTGTTACCCTCCTTCCAAAGTGATATCTATTTATCTATTCACATCAAACTGCTAGATGGGCAGGAATCAGGGTCAAGCAATTGGACTCAACCTGTTGCGCAGCACTCAGGCCTCAAACCCCAGCTGTCAGCCTTCCAGCTAACAAACTCAACTCAACATATTTACCTGATGACAGAGGTGGGTTCCTACTGGTTCTATCCAGTTCTATAGAGTAAGTAGTAACTCCACGGTGACGTCACAGAGCTGGTTCTGTTGGTGGCTCTGTGGGTGCCGCCAACTTGGATTTTGCTTCTGCGCATGTGGAGAAGCTATTTTTGATTGCTGCGCAAGTGCTCTCATGCACACTTTGTACGCGTGCTCAAGACGTGATCCTGAGCGAACTGGCAGTAAGAAGATTTAGAACCCACCTCTGCCTGCTGAGCTATTGCACCTCTTACACACACTTCTGTATATATTATCTCCCTCTTCATCTATCTATCTATCTATCTATCTATCTATCTATCTATCTATCTATCTATCTATCTATCTATCTATCTATCTATCTATATGTACAGAGAGAGAAGGAGAGAGGGAGGGCAAAGAATATATACAAATGTGTATTTGTAGGAAGTGCAATAGCTCAGCAGGTAAAAATGTTGAGAGGGAGGGAGGGAAGGAGGGAGAGGGGTAGGGAAGAAGGGAGAGAGGGAGAGAGAGAGGGAAAATGAGAATAATTATCTTTGCTCAGGATTGTCCTTTAGGGACACTTAAATAGCTTTGCAGAATGTGTTAAAATAGATCAAATCCTTTCTGCCTTGTGGGTATAAATTGTGTTTTTCACTGTCATAAAAATACAGTGCAAGGCAGAAAAAAATAAAACATATTTCCCAAAGCAAACACTAAATTCAAAACATTTTTCTTTTTCGCTGAGTATTATTTTTATAGTTCTTTTCTGTGTGTGAGCACAATATAGAGATCAATGGGATTCCGTTTCTTTCAAATTCTTGAAAATATGTATGAATTTGAAAGAAATGGAATTCCATTGACAGTTAAAAAGCATAGGGACTATCATTGTAGACATAAAAATTACAGCACACAAGTTATATGTGCATACGAAGCAGCAATAATCTGATATTAAATGGCTATTGCTATTAGAATATATCTTGCTAGCAGCTGGAACCATTGTACTTTTTGCTTATTCTTTTTATACAAAGCATCCACACAGACCAAACCACGGGAAGCATCTAGCAAATAAGCTGGCAAATCTAGCATTTTTTTTAAGCTAAAGAGAATGCAAAGTGCCACATCAGCAAATTGTATAAGCATCTGTGGTAATGACAATGCAATGCTAAATCATCAACAACTAAAACCCTTGGGTCCGTAAGGGATTTTTGTACTGTGTATTCTCATTGCTGTAAATGTCATTCATTAGCAAGGGAAACAGAAGAAGAAGGTCATATGTCAATCCGGAACATCTCTTTCTTCCTTTCTCTCTCTCTCACTCTCCCCCAGTTTTCTCCCTCTTTCTATTCTGGCCTTTAGTCATCTATAATTCATGGCCCGGTAGACTCAGCCTATCTTTCGAATAAGTACGCCAGACTTGCTTATGGCCACTGTCTCTATGAATTCCTCTTGCATCTGGCAAGACTTAAGCAAATAGAAATTATTTATTTACTATTGTCATCCCAAATAAAGCACTCTAGATTTCTTACTAAAACCTAGACTCAGTGGAATAAAGGTCCAAATCTAACACAAAAGCAATAATATTATTTCATTACTAAGGCCATAAAATGAAAACATCTTTTTATAAATCTCACTACCAAACTTTCCCTGACTGCTATAACTCTTAGTGGTACGCCTTGTCTTAAGAACACCCAAGCTTATTGCAATATTTGCTGAAGAAATATCTATAACACACTGTAAGTTTCATTCTTCCATCTACGTCTGATATTCAGGTTGTAAAGACCAAAGAACCAATGCGCTTAGTGTGCAGTTGTTAAGGAGTGAAGAAATAAATGGTACACAACATGTGCTGGGCATGTTTTGACTTTTAAGGAATATTTTTTTCATTTTTTTCATTTATTGCTTATTTATTATGTAAAATATTATTGCTACTATTCAGAATATCTCATGGTTATTTACAATCAATAAAAAAATTGGTAAGACAATGAAACAAAATAATTATAATTTAATTGAAAACAACCATAATAAACAAGTGAAACTGACAGAGACACATTTGTGAACAAAAGCCGTAGCGGCTGTAGATACAAAAGTGAGAAATTATTTCTTCTGGTATTGGAAGATAGCCAAAGTCAGCAATAGCCTCGCTTCCGTGGGAAGGACGTTACAAAATCGGAATGCTATACAGAAAATACTGGCTCTGGGCTTCCATATAATGCATCAGAGTAATGTATCATCATGAAGTGGGATATCAAGGAAGGACTCCTCAACAGACAATAGTGTTTAGAAAAGTATATACTCAGAGAGGTTCTCCCTCAAATACTGTGATTGTTGAGCTTAGAAAGCCAATCAATTTGTCTAGATGAGTTGCAGCCAAAACAATGACAGCTATGAATGTGAATCTTGTAATAACTCATACGAAATAACTCTTCCAGAATTCTGAGATGCATTTTATCTGAGTATTTTGTTAACCCCCAAAAAATATAATAGAATTCCTGAAGAGCATTCATTATCTTGACCATAAATCTGATTAATTTAAAGGAAGAAGCTTCTCAAAAATTAAAGTATGATAATCTAGAAATATATGAATGTCATTTGTACAGATGCCAATAGCCATTAATCAAATTAACTAATCCTGGGCAAAAAGATTAACTGAAAATTGTATTACCGGTTTTTACATGTTAAAAATGTAACCACATTCGACAAGAAATATGAAATGTTCTTTGATTTGTCTAAAAGATACTTCTAGCACTTCAAGATGTGTTTTGTACAATTAATATTAAAAATGATGGCAAAAATATTGTGTACTTTATTATAGAGAGCCAAAACTCAAAACTTCAGATTTTGAGACCTAAACTGGACATTTTTGCTTTACCACAAAATACTGAATTATAAAGTATCTTTATATCGGCAAAATTCTTATATTAATACATGAAAGTTCTACCAAACAGCCCATTTTGGTTTATGTTGAACTTGTCTTTAAAAAGTTTTATTCATTCTTTCACATTTGCAAAATTTCGAGTTTAGAGTAAGAAGTAGATTGCTTGCTTCATTTCATATTTGAATGAGTTCTATTCAGTTACATTCTAATAACAGGTAATGTGAAGGTAATGTGAAAATATCATGAACTATCATAGTTATTTTTTAATGAAAAAATAATTTAATATCAAATGTTTTCGTAGATTTTCATGGGTATAGGTATGCAAGTCTTGGTGTATTCGGGTCTTTTCCTGAAAGGAAAGAAATCAAAGCAGATACATGGATATGTGTTCTTAATTGTAATCAAAATCCATCAATGTATCTACTAGAATCTGTGAATTGTTACCATAATTCATGGCACATACACACATACAAAAGCTTAGTTTCCAATAAACATGGATATTTTGCCCGCAAAAGCTGTTCCATGCTTTTACAGTTTTTGTGTGTGTGTTTGTATATTTTAGAGAAATAAGATCTACTGACTTTCCTTTTATAAGAGCTTTCCCCATATTTATATTTTCTTTTGATATGATGCTTATGTCACATTGGAGAAGTGGCTCTTGCAGATTTGCTGATCTAAAATATAAAACCATAGTACGTTTCTGGATGGAGTTACATAGCCACAACTAAGTCCGTCTGCCATTTAAACAAAGGCAAGTTTCTGGAGAACGTTCACGGTGTAAGAAACAACTGAGCACTGTTCCTATCAGCTCCTTTGGCATATCTCAAGACATATGCAGGTGCTTAGATGATAAATGCAGATGCTCTTTCACTGAAGTCAGTGTTCCCTAATCGAGTTCTGTTTGTGGGGAAAGAGACCTCTTGCATACCAGTTCCCTCCACCTCTCCAAAAAAAAAAGCAACTATAAGCCAAGGTGCTTTTTTCCTAACTCAATTTATGGGAGATGTGTACAAAGAAATCAACATAGGAATGATTATGGACAGTGATGGGGAAAAAAAAACCCCTTATCTCAGCACCTTGACTCATCTGAAAACTTGAACTGAGCCCAAACTAAATAGCTTGAGGCCCCATCAAACTTTGCAGCCTGCAAAGGTTAATAGACACTTCGAAGCTTTCTGATAAACATCTGAAGTACTTGCACACTTGGAAAGAATGAAGCCTGTTTTTCAGATACCTAGTTAAATTTGGCAGTCATACCAGTTTGAAAAACCTTGATTCAGTCTATAAACACAGAGCAATACCGATAGAGCTCAGATATCAAAGAAAATAAATATGGGAACAAGAAGGAGCCATGCTTTCCATTTTTATAAGGAACTGAAAAAGCTATCAAAGGCATGAATTGTGTTTAATGTATTACCAAGAGAAATAATTTTATGTACTTAGAATATTGACCTCACTAAATAATCAAAGTTCCCTGTGCAATTTACAACAGAAGTTAGAGTAATGAACAGCAGCAAGACACAATCATAATGTCCTATTGACTTCAGCTATGCTATTTCTTTGTAAATCTGAACAATAAAAGTGCCTCCAAAACCACAAATACCAATAAATAAAGCCTATAATAAGACCAATAATAGAAAGAGAAAAAAAGCCCCATCATTTTAAAAAAAAAGCAGAGACACCAGCAGGCTTCAGAAGTAGGAATTTTCATATTGATTTAAGTCTTGATCCAATGAGATTGGGTGTGTGTAATTTGCATGCTATTCCATTCACATTACATTAGAAAGCAGATTGTGAATAATATTCCTGTTGTTCACATCTTCCAATGCAATTTTTATCAAGCTAATAGTAAACAAATATTTCCATAGCAAACATTCCCCCAAAATAGAGTGTTTGTATGTAATATTGCTCAAAATATGCAAATGTGTATGAATGTATCGAGTTTATAGTGAGAAAAAGAGAAAAGGTCTGTTTTCTGCCACTTTCTGTGCTGCTTTGGAGTATCCTTTGCAAACTAGATTAAGAGAAATCTGTGCCAGGTTTCTTACACATCTTTAATCACACAAAAATAGAAAACAATTATACAGGTAACATGCATAAAAGATCAGCAGTTTAAGAGGGCTACGTGGCTTGAAATAATACAAAGGTGAAATAAAATTCTGTAATGTCAGGACTACCTCTCTCCCCCAAATTTTGCTGTGATTCCTCAAAAGATAAAAATGCTTCACTTTTAAGAGAAGTTAAAAAAAGAGAACCCACAAGAATTAGGATTTAAGGGTGGCAAAAGAGTGAAAGAAGCAAGGAAACAGCAGGAAGCTGGACAATACAATTGATAGCATTCAATGTTTAAGTGAAAACTTGATGAATATTCACAGTTTTTCACAAATGAAGGCAAATATACAGTACATGTCCCAGGATAATTTTGCAGGATCCATTCTGGGTCAGTCACTGGGATCAAAGGTTTAGTCTTCCGAGATTTTGAACTCATGCTGGAGCCCATCCTGAGGGAACTTCTTTCTCACCAGAATGTAGAGAGGATGGGCTTCAGCACGAATCCCAAAGTTTGAAATACTAAACCTCTAATCCTGGTGACCAACCTAGATTGAATCTGCAACAGTTTTTTTTATATCTGTCTTTGGATAAGGAATCATGATTTATCTGGCTTTCTCACATATACTAATGGTGGATCTACTTCTGAGCAACTAGTGCTGTGTTAGAACAGAAAGTACGGTAACTTTTGTCTCTTCTAATGGATTCTCTTCTGTACCTTTTCACTGTTTTCTCTTTGGGCTTTCTCTATTGTTTTCTTCTCTACCTAGTGCAAAAATTCCCAGCTCTAACTTGTAGTTCTTTAATCTCAATGTATGTTGTACCTTGCATATGATTATATCTACAATAGGACTATCACAAAAATCCAGAGATTGCTAGATGGAAGAAAGGAGGTAGCAAAAACTGTAACTGCTGTTGGATTTTGTTTATTTGGATTTTTGCCACTTAGATCTAATACGCCTCCACAAGTGGAGAAGGTACAAAATGATTTGGCTCGATCTCATCTGTCAGTCCTACATTCATTTTTTTACCTCCCTTCCCCC